>BSSO01005349.1:0-13263 GCA_030267885.1 Mesembryanthemum crystallinum | reverse complement strand
AATCCATACAACTCAAAAGGATAGAAAGTGGGTTACATAACATCACTCAATCAAACAACTAGCCAATCTCAGTAATCCACACATGTATTCTATACAAAGCCAAGCGACAAAAAGTGGGTTACCTTTCAGATGAATCCAAATCAATTCACAATTCGCCATTCGAATTCAAATAACAATTCACTGAATTAATAAATCAATAAATCAGAATTAATCACAATTAACCCTTATCAAAATTAAACCCACTTGAAACCTAAAATCAAAATTAGGGAATTAGGGCTTTAGGACAATTACCCACAATCACACAAGGGAGAAGGGACTAAAAGGCGACTGATTCCGGCGACCACGTCTGGCGGTGGAGGTGGCAGATTGCCGACGCCTCTTTTGGGTCACAACACCCATCAAAACGGAACAGGGGAAGGAGAGAATTGGGGCTCAAAGCCCAGGCTTTGGTGGTGACAGGGCCACCACGTCAGGTGGCTGGCAGTGCTTCACAGCGGCAGTAGCCGCGCGAGAAGCAAAGGTGACGAGTGGCCTGTTGTGCGCGAGAACAGAGTGAGAGACTGGGAACTCGCCTTGGCCCATGGCCGGCGAGAGGCGATGGCGGCACCGGCCACCTGCCGGTGCCGCCTGCCTTGCAATTGAAGATGGAGAGGGAGATGGGTGGTAGGGGTGGCGATGGCCATGGTGATTGTTGATGATGGTGATGGCGTATGTGGTGAATGAACAGAGAAAAGAGAGAGACGGGTGAGAGAAAGGAGAGTTAAGAGTTTTCTTCTTCTTTTTTTTTTTTTTGTAAGGGAGGCCGGGTGAGAGGATGTGAAGTAAAAAGAAAAGGGGTTTCCCTTTTTATACTAAGGAAATCAAGTTAAAACCCTAATAAGATAAAATCTCACACAATAAAAATAAATCTCCTCCAAATATAACTTATATAATATCTCGATAATAATTCAGAAAATAATACGAAAATATCTTACTGTAGGAATATGAAAATTTGAATTACCATATAATCACCTTCTATAATGAAACCAAATAATATTTTAAAACTTAATAAATCGAATAATGTCACTTAATAAAATAAATAACTATTTTCTATATTTAAGAAAATAGACGGAGTATCATAGGGGTCGACTGCCCAGGGCCCAAGTCGGAAGGGGGCCCAAAAAATTATAAAATTATTAAGTTTTATCGCTGATAGAAAGAATAAATATAGGGAAATTACACTTAGTACCCCTGTACTTTTGACTTTTTCAATTGGTAGTCAAAACTTTTTTGCTAATCCATAGATGGTGCCCCTGTGGTTTTAGAAAATTGAACTCCGTGACCAAAATTTGGGTTTTACGGCGTGTTTTTCTGTTTATTGATGACGTGGCGTTATTCGTACTTACCAAACACTAAAAAAACCTTGAAAAACACATAAAAAATTCCAAATTCATCGCAAAGAGGA
Organism: Mesembryanthemum crystallinum; assembly: GCA_030267885.1. Taxonomy (NCBI): domain Eukaryota; kingdom Viridiplantae; phylum Streptophyta; class Magnoliopsida; order Caryophyllales; family Aizoaceae; genus Mesembryanthemum; species Mesembryanthemum crystallinum. Next base: position 11,819 of record BSSO01005349.1, on the reverse strand, counting down.
AGGATATCTATTTTTAGAGATGAAAGAAAAATAGAGGAAAAAATATAAAGTAAATGTAATTTCGTCACATCATTGATCCGATAACCATTAAAAACCTTTTTAACTCATAAACTAGTGGCACATCACCAATTAACGGAAAAAATTGACGGAAAATCCGTAACTTGTTCACGAAGTTCAATTTTACAAAATCACAAGGGCATCATTTGGATTAGCAAAAAAGTTTTGGATACCAATTGGAAAAGTCAAATGTACAGGGGTATCAAGTGGAATTTCCCATAAATACATTATCTTGTAAATATATTTAAGAACTTTTTATTGGTTGAGTTGGTAAGGGAGGAAATTACTAACCATTAGTTCTATCTTTCAAGTCTTAGTTGGTATGCATTTTTTTTTCCCCGAAATTTCTGTTGATTTATTTATTTTTTTTTCTCATTTTCTATTTTTTTATTTTTTTGCGTTTTTTAGACTTGAGTTAATTTATAAAAATTATTGATGAGTAATAAAATTTCATATAGAAAAAAAAATCTTTAGGGGCCTCATATTTACTTCGTCCTAGGGCCAACAAAAAGTTAGGAACGGCCTTGGTTAAATAAAGAATATTACAATGCATTAATCCATTCTATCTCAGCTGGTTTCATTTTCTTCACAATTTCTTCTTGTATCTTCAATCTGCTCTGTTGTTGAACTTGATAAATGATCATTGAAGGCCTGGTTACTTGATGATTCCACACTGCCTCATTTCTTGTTTTCCAGATAGTATAGGTCAGAGCTGAGAATACCGCAATATAGTAGATATGTTAGTAAAACAAAAAAGTGAGTCATAAATAAATCTCAAGTTGGCTAGTAAGTTTGCGAACTAATTTAACCAAATTATTGATTACATTATAATTAGGGAAATTTTCATTGAGTTATGCTGTGGTTTAGCGAAAATAAATGAAGGTGTACCGGTGCTTCAAAAAATAAATTGAGGTATAATATTTTTGAAAGTTGAATGCAACTTATAATTTTAGTGACCAAAATCAGTTAATCATACATTAGATTAGAAAAGACAACAGCCCTAAGAAGTTAATAGCTATCAAAAGATGTTTCTTTAGCTGTACAACAGTAAAAAGAGGGTATGTTCAAGGGTGCGAGCCATTGACTAGGGCTAAATGGGCACATGTGAAGGACGAATTTGCTTTGGTCTTATTGACTACTATTGCTTTTTGATAGTTATCAGTGTATAATTTACTCAAATAAGTTACTAAATTTATGTGTTGTAGTTGAGTTTTCAAAGTAATACTCCCTCCATCCCACTATTACATTTCCTAACCATCAAAAATTTTGTCCCATCATTACCTTTCCAAACCAAATAATCTCTCATATCATCCCTAAATTACCCCTCCACTATCTAAAAAATACAATAAAAAACTCTGTTTTCTCTCTTCAATCACTCTATCTCCAATCACCCTCTCTACAATCATTCTCTCTCTTCTAATTTTATATCTCTCTCACAACCAATTATTATATTGTCTCCTATTTCTCAAGGGTAAAAATGGCTAAAATTTTCCTCCTAAATTCTTGTGCCAATTTTGGTTTGGAAACGTAATAGCGGGACGGATAGAGTATATCTCAATGTATTTTACAAAACGTTGATACACATTAGTGTCTTTTCACTATTGCTCGGTATAGCTCAATGAAATTTACCCTTATAAAAGGCCTAGATAAATAAATTATCTTATTAATTGAAGCTTTACTTTGCTCTCATGTTTGCAATATCTTAAGGGGGATTAAAATAATTATTTTTTCTCTTTTGTCATGATAACTCAAATCAATCTCCCCATCAGATGTCCTGATTTTTATACCTTTCCAAGTAAATCTCAAATCATTCGACAGTCATGTCATGTAGAATTTTTAGCAGGTCTTTGGCCAACATTGGAAAAAACTTCTATTTGGCAAATAATGAGATCATAATTAGTTTTTTTTTTTTTTTTAACTTATTAGATTAAACTTGCGTTTTACAAGATTATAACTCACATGATATTTACATTTTTCCTAAATCTTGGGTACAATCGTCTAACCATTAGACAACTCACTTCAATGGTGATTTTGTGCAATTTATGAGTTACTTTTAATGACTTAGGGATGAGTTTTTACAACTAAGCGTATTTTAATAAAATTAACCTAAATTGTAAAAAGTTACCGTTAAGTTACCTAAATGAACCCCTGAATTGAGAAAAGTAATCCATCCTTTGGGTCGTCTAATGGTTAGACTGTTGCACAAGAGTATTACTCTTAATTTTTTGGGTAAATTTCAGTGAGTTATATTGAGGTTTGACCAAAATACAAAAAACTATACCGACATTTGAAAAATTACATTAAGGTATACCAATATTGGAAAGCTTATTGCAAATCATAAATCCGATGACCGTAGCACATGAAATGCCGATAATACCCCTAAAAGAGGGCAAGACATATCCCTCATAAAATGCTAAGATACATACTGAAAAAAAAGAGAGAGAGAGAGAGAGAGAGAGAGAGAGAGAGAAACACAATTAACAAACAAAAGTTAGTAGAATGTAAGCACTACACTTTTTATAAAATAAAATAAAATAAATAGGGCTAAATTTACATTATGGTATATAAGTTTCAATAAGGTATACTGAGGGTAATTTTGTCATATAATTGTCAAGTTGAGTTTACATTACCATTTTATGGCCAGAATCTCGTTGGAGTATATATCAATGTAATTTCTCAAACGTCAGTATAACTCACTGAAATTTGCCTAAATTTTTCACAAATAATGATTTTTTAAACTGCTTATTTAGGTGGAGCGCCTCAAAAAATACCCTTTTTTTATATATATATTAACCATCAAAAAGTGNTATGTTCTTTTAGCTTTAGATTTTGGTTTGGAGCTACTTTTTAATTTTTATTTTTATTAACTCACACCATTGTTACACATAGAAAATTGTTAGTTTTATTAGATTTTGTTCATTTATTTGTTTCCATCCTGGTTTCCTTTCAGTTCATGTAACTGCATACCTTGTATTTAGAGATCTTAAAAAATAAATTAAAAACAAAGTCATATTGAATTAATGTTAACATATGTGGTGTTGTTTAAACACCTAATGCCGTGTGGATGTCTAGTTTGTCAGGTAAGGTCAAGTTCATGTCAAGGTTAAGTATAAAGGGATTAAAAACTGTTCGATATAAACCTAATCCGTTTATTACAAGGGTTGGAAACTCTGATTCTATTTCAAACCATTTAACAAGTTGATTACCCATCTAACCCATTGTACTTGTAAGACAAATTACTGAGCTAAAAAAGTTGATATTTGTCAATCATTATCAAATATTTTCACCATCAACGATCCAAACCTAACCTGTCTATTAAATTGATTACCCATCTAACCCATTGTACTTATAAAACTAACTATTGATTTGAAAAAAGCTGATATTCGTCAATCATTGTCAAATATTTTCACCATCAAATGTTTTATAGTAAAAAGAAATGGCAAACTTTAATCGAACGAGTGTTGAAGCCCCAAAGGGTCTCATTAGTACTCACCTTGTCGATGATGATAGCGATAAATGAATTGGAGATGAAGAACACCTAAGAAAAAATATTTTGGAAGGTAGCTCTCGCTCTCACGAGTCCAAAACTTCAAAAGAATCTTAAATTGGAGTCCTGTATCAAAAGTTATGGCATTTCTAAGATTTCGCCCAAAACCGTCATCAAAACCAATCCAATAGGCCCATGACCTGGCCTGCACTCCACGGGTTTAACACATTTCCAGCTCTAAGCCGCCTTTACACGTCATCCTGGGAAAACAGTCAAGGTCGACCCGTAATTCAAGACCCGCGCAGAAAGAGCTTGGCTAGGTGGAGGGTTGTGCGACAACCGCCCACACTATGTGACGACCTCCCACACTACGTGGCAAACTGCCCAGCTTGTGCGATTGGCACACAGCTCTGCGCAGTTGTATAGACAGCCACCACGCCTCTTTCAGTTGACGTCGATTTTTTCCTGTCTTCTATGCCATCTTCCTCTATAAATACCTTTCATATTATTCAAGGGAGGAGAACAACTCATTACTGTCATGAAGCCCAAATGATTTTAGAGAGATGATTAAGCAAGGTTATAATACCAAATTAGCGTGAGAAAGAGCTACATTCATCTCCATCTTCATCTTGTCCTTCAACCACATTCATCCATATTCATCTCATTTTCATCCCATCTCCATCTCAGACACAAATCCAAGCTATAAATCACTCCCTAGCACCTCTCAAACTCAAACCAACCATAAATCCGTCAGCACATACATCCACACACACATTCAAGATCAAGTTGTCATCTTCCTCCGAGAGTCGAGATTATTCCAAGATCGCACTCTAGCAAATGTTGTTCTAATCTAAAGAGTTATCATGAGGGAACTCATCAACTGGTCACATTATTCTCTAATCACCCCCTCTCTCTTCTAATTCCTCTTTCAATTTTTATTTTAATTTCTCTCTCTTCTACCCTTTATTTTATTTATTTTCATTATCATGATATGTTGATCTTGGATGTTTCAATGTCATGTTAGCATGTAATTAATTCATCTCACATTAAAATGTGAAAAGCATGCTAATTTGGCTCTTTGTAAAATAAAACGTTATGTGTTTATAAACTTTAGTATCATGTAAATGGCTAAATATGTCCAAAATTAAATTGAGTCACTCAATTGATTTTGTTCATGACATGTGTTCTAAATTCTGATTAACTCAATTGGTTTATTCAAAGGCACACAATTGATCATTCTTCTAGGCGATTAAGAGGAATATTATTAAGAAAAATTTGTTAGAAACCACCTTTTAAACTATGATTTTTTTATACAGCCACCTTATATACTTTTTTTTTTAACGAAACCACGTTATAAAATATTTCCGACTAAATCCAGCCACCTTAACCTTGTTTCCGGCGAAAAAATAAAGTGAAATAACCGAATTACCCTTATATTTTGCCACTTTTGTAGAATAAATAAACCACGTGCAAGTCATATGATGGTAATTTGGTCATTTCACTTTGTTTTTTTGGTCGTAAAAGAGGTTAAGGTGGTTGTACTTGATCGGAATTATTTTATAAGGTGGTTTCGATTAGAATTTTTTTTATAAGGTGGCTGCATAAAAAAGTCATATTTTATAAGGTGGTTTATGACAAATTTTTCTATTATTAATTACCAAAATAGGATATTACAATGGAGTCCATGGTCTCCAAAACAAGACAGGACTAAAACCTATCTATTATAGCATCAGAGGTGACTAGTATACCCACCTTCTAGGAAGGGTTGCATATTATCACCAACATCATGTGCTAGATAGGTGAAAACACAAAACCACAATATTAGCAATTGAGTAGCAATTGATATACATCACAAAGTGTCTAAAAAAGCAGCTATTGGCTGGTACTGTTGTGCCTTCACACAGGTTTGGATCTTGATCTAGTGTTGCAGTTGAAGAACATCAGCCTGGCTATTTTGAAATACTCTTCTATTTCTCTCAATCTAGATGAAGTATATAGTATGAACAAACGCAACTATAATGGCTTTTGCTCTGCCAGATTTTTGTTTTGCTATCTTTGTTGCAGCGCCCCACTCTTCTGCCCAGCTTTGAATCTGTCTGTTTATATGTAGCCATTTTACACATCTTGCCATATTTGCCTTGAGAAATGACAATCACAAAAGAGGTGTTCCAAAGTCTCATGCCATGAGTTGCATAACACACATACAGGGCTATAAGAAAGTCCCCAGATAGCCAGATGATCTTTAGTTCTCAGTTTGTGATGGAGATTGAGCCACACTATAAAAGCTGCTTTTGGTGAAGGAATTGTAGAACAAACAATGCTTTTCCATGCAACATTTGAAACAGGCCCCCTCATCTGAAGATACATTTTTTTTTTTTAGTTGAGAATTTGCCCTGTTGAACTACTTTGCTCCAATCCCCTACCACTGCTCTATCTTTTTCATCTGCAGGATTTTCTAGACAATCCAAGAAGCTTGTGAGGGAGGCTCCATGGTCCAGATATCTTGTTGTTTAATGTAGTAAACATGGACCCATATAATCCACATATTTCCTTATGCTCACTCAAAGCCCAAAGAAGCTTACACGGAGCTGCATGATTCCAAATCGGAAGGTTTATTAAATTCAAACCACCAGCACCCCTATGTAAACAAACTCTTTTCCATGAGACCAAAGCTTTCTTGGTAATGACTGCTTCACCTGACCAAAGGTAGCTTCTACAGGAAGCCTTAATTAACTTAATGAGCTTTTATGGTAATATAAACAGCTGCGCCCAAAAAGCTTGGACACCAAACAACACTACTCTAATTAATTGCAATATGCTAGCATAAGTTAAGCATTTTGCAGTCCAAGAGGTTATTTTGTGGAGTATTTTATCAAGCAGAGGTTTACATTGAAGCACAGAAAGCTTTTTTGTAGCTAAGGGTACCCCCAAATATCTTACTAGCAGTGTAGCTTCCATAAAACCCAATTCAGCCAATATGAGCTGCCTGTCCTGTATATGAACCCCACCAAAGAAAACCTGAATTTTATTCAAGTTAGCTTTCAAACCAATAGCTTCAAGAAAGTGTGAGAAAATGGAATGTAGAAGTTTGATAGAAATTGGGTCTCCTTTAAAAAATATCAATAAATCATCAGCAAAGCTCATATGGACAATACCCAACTTTTGATATTTAGGGTGGAAGTTAAAATCAGGATTATCTTTGAGAGTATCAAGAAATCCATGTAAATAGTCCATAACCAAAGTGAAAAGATAAGATGAGATGGGATCACCTTGTTTGAGGCCCTTCTTTGCAGGAAAGGATTCACTATAGCAGCCATTAACAATAATAGAATAATGAACTGTAGAGATACAAGTCATTATTAATTGGATTACCTAGTAAGGAAAACCCAATTCTTGTAGCGGCTGCTTAATGAATATCCACTCAACTGAATCGTAAGCCTTTTGTAAGTCCACTTTGATCATACAACGAGGTGAGATGTTTTTCCTGCTGTAACCTTTCACCAATTCATGTCCCAGTATGATATTGTCACTAATACTTCTCCCTAAAATGAAGGCTGCTTGGCTATGACTGACAAGAGAGCTGATAACTTGCTGAAGTCTGCCGGTAAGTATTTTGGAAATGATTTTATATAGCATTGTACAACAAGCAATTGGTCTATACTCCTTTATAGTAGAAAGAGAAGAGACTTTTGGCACTAAAGTCAATACATATGTGTTTGCTTTTGTAGGCATAACACCTGTCTAAAAGAAGTGATTCACAGCTCTATATATATCTCCTCCCACAAGATGCCATGCTCTCTTGAAAAAGCAAGAGTTAAACCCATCTAAGCTCGGAGCTTTATTCTCATCTATATCAAAAGTGGCTCAACAATGGGTTGTTAAACAAAAGGGCAAGGAGATTATTGCTGTTGATAACTCAGTGTCAGCAACTAGAGAACCTTCTGGTACCAATGAAATCATATCTTCTGAAGCTGTAGCAGCTCCACACGGGGGGGCCCTATTGTTATAAGGGATGGAAACACTTATAGTGCAAAGAGTGGTTTTCACCAAGAATATGTGACAGCACTATCATACTCCTTTGCACCTCTGGAGGAATCTGTGATTCAACAAATTGTGCCTGATGTTCCCTTACAGACATAGGACACTAGATGAAGATAGCAACATGGAATGTTAGAGGGCTTAATAAGCCCTTTAAACAGAGAGAGATAAAGAAATTCCTTAGGCAAAATAAAATCTCAATTGTAGGTCTTATTGAGACTAGAGTAAAGCAACATAAATCTGATGCTATTTTGAGGAAAATAGCTGAGGATTGGAGCCAGGTGAACAATTATAATGCAGCTACAAAATGGCAGATTGTGGCTGCTTTGGTTACCTGATCATGAAGACATACAAGTATTGAATGTTGCTGCTCAATTTATCCATTGCAAGATTGAATACAGGTACTCTGATTTTAATTGTTTCTTTACTATTGTTTATGGCTACAATACTATAGATGAGAGGAAAGATTTGTGGAACCAGCTGACTAATATAGGTTCTGTTATCTCCCTTCCTTGGCTTCTGAGTGGTGATTTCAACACTCTTCCAAGCCTTGATGACATAATCAATGGCTCTGATGTCACTGCAGCAGAGACTAGTGATTTTCAACAATTTATTGATGGTCTCACTTTATCTGAGATTAAATCCAGTGGTAGAGCTCACACTTGGACAAGTGGCCATGTTAGAAGCAAAATAGATTGGGTTGTTGGAAATATAGCATGGCAATTGAAGTATGGAGCCCTCACAGCTATTATTGGTGAACCCCTCTGCTTAGATCACTCTTATATTCTTCTGGATACCTAGTAACTACCCCACCAAAGGAAATGGCCCTTCAGATTCAGAAATGTGTTAGCTGCACATGAAGATTTTGATAAAACCATATAGCTCCATTGGAAGTCCCCTTGTCATAACCTATCTCATGTGTGGAAACAACTTATGAACTATAAAAACCCTCTAAAGCAATTGTTTATCAGCAAGTTTGGTAGTGTAGAGGAGAAGGTGGCCAAAGCCAGGGATGATCTTCAGCAACATCAACAACAATTCTCTCATACTACTCACGATGATCTCATCAGCAAAGAGAAAACCATGTTAGCTGAATTGGAGAAATGGGATATAGTCTTAGAGAAAATATACATGCAGAATTCTAAAGCTCACTTGATAAGAGTGGGAGATGCTAATACAAAGTTCTTTTTTACTTACATGACTGAGAGGCAAAACAAGAGCATAATTATTTCCCTTGTGAATGACATAGGTGAAAGACTGACTAAAGCTACTGCTATAAAGGAGGAGATTCTGAATTTCTACAAGGGCTTGATGGGCTCTACAACTACCAACCTACAGGCCATAAACATTCAAGCAATGAAGAGAGGACCAACCCTCTCTCACCAGCAACAACTCTATGTGATGGCTGAAGTTATAATTGATCATTCTTAATTGTTGTATATGTAAATCACTTAGACATAAATCTAAAAATCGGGCAAAAATGTTGAACGTCATATTGATTGAATGATAATTATTTTGATCCAAATTAATAGTGGTCATTGTCACCAATGGGTAATTGGACTCCCACTAGTACCCAAACCCCCAAACTCAAGTCTCTTCATTGGGAATTGAAATTATTTCATCTTTTGAGAATGGGGGGGAAATCGACGTAATATGACATCTGTTTAGATGTTCGTATTATTGTCGTTTCAAAACGATGACATATTTTTCTATAATATGGTTGAGAACTCTTTTACATAACACGCACTTGAACATAATCCCTCGTTGCACTCAAAAAAGCATTTCACGAAAGCAAAAGATAAGAAAAAGCAAGAAACGGTGCATCTTCCCCAATAGAGAGAGACATCGCAGATTTTGAGAATTTCCTAATTCTCTCAGCGGGCGACATCATTGGGGACTAAGTTTAAGAAGGTGTAACTTGAAGATTTGGATCTTAATAATTATTATTTCATTACCATGATTTTTATGCCCGTTGTCTCAAACATACATGTACATGTGGTTTACCCATAATTTTTACCAGAATTTCACCCCTGAGTTTGTGCTATTCCATGGACAAGATCCACTCAATTTTATGGGCTATGCATGATATCTACACTCCCAATGATGATGCTTTTCATTCATCCACTCGATGAGGTGAATAATGACCCATCCACTAGATCATGCACCTCATGGACAATGATTTTGTGTCGACGTCATAAGATGCCTTTTAGCCCCGAGCCTAGCCAATTTTATGAACTATAACCAATGCTTAGGCGTAACTCAAGTCACGTAGTCCATACACATGATTAATGTAACACCCAATACTCCAACAAAGGCTGTTGATGCTACCAATATCCGCTTTACTATTTGAGTACGGACTCCACAAACCACCACAAATCTTTCCAACATGCTTTCTCCTCACTCGCATGCTCCTGAGAAGCTTCCAACGAGGTCGCTCATCTTAATACTACTGTTAGCCAAGCACGCTTAACTAAGGAGTTTATTGGGTTTAAAATTTGAGCTCTTTGAAAAGAAAATGCACCTTGGTGATATGAGTATAGTACCATCAAACCATTTACGCTTTTCTTACGCATGAAATTATTGGGTATTACACTTGATCTTATTTTGTATAAATTTTTCTTACATGCTCCATGTGCTATCATTTTTGTGTGCTAGTCCTATAGGGGTGGACCTTTAGGATCAAGTCTAGTGTTTTCACTTTGTTTTTTGGAGGTTGAATCCATAATTCATGCCTATGATGCTAATAGTCATATCGTCAAGGACAATCTTTCCTAAACAAAACAAAAACAAAAGCAAATTCTTCCCAAGGCAAGTAGCGTAAATCTTTCTTAATATTGGAATTTTTCTCTTATTGGATATGTGTTAGAAGGTACCCCGAATTTTACTTACATGTTGAAATTTCTTAAGGCTGTATGGCATTTTGTGGATGCCCCCAAAATTTTTCTTCATGCTGATAGTTACTTCTTCTTTCAATTTGCATCTATTGAGGATAGAGATCTTATTATGCAATTTACACTTTTAATAATAAAAAACGATGATTGTGAAATTCTGGAAGCATGATCATATTTTCAACAATGAGTTATTTCGTGTGATGCCTTTGTCGGTTCAACTACTTTGATTGCCATTGAATTGTTGGTTTGCAGATTCTTTGAGTCGTACTAATAGTTGTCTAGGCACCACTCTTCACACTGATAAACTCACAACTGAGTGCATACTTCAAAACCTCTTCCTTCATTTGTTCTTGTTGAAAGGGCTGATGGAAAATGTTTTGAACAAGGAATTGAATATGACTGGCAACCAAAATTTTGCACTGACTGTGTGAAATTTGGACATAATATTGAGGAATGTTGGGATAAGCCTTCTACTGCCACTGAACAGCCTCATGCTCAAGCCAAGAAGAAGAAACGGAAATAGAGAATGAAGAAATGGATCCCAAAGCCTCATGTCACTACTATACTTAGTACTTCTTCTAGTAAGGATGCACCTTCTGAGGCACATACCTAATAGCCTGCCCAGGTTGAGATTGACAAGGGCAAATGGTTGATTATTTATCACTCAAATTAAGTTGATAAGGGAAATAATGTTGTACAAGAGCAGCCTATAACACAACGTAACAAGTATCACCTTCTTCAAGGTGCTAGGGAAGATCATGCTCATTTGCAAGAGCCCTTACCCCATAAATGGTGTCTCTTGGAATATTAGAGGCTTAATAAGCCCTTTTAAGCTGAAGGATTTTAAGTCATTCTTAATCAAGAATAAAATTGACTTTATTGTCTATTATGAAACAAAAGTCAAATAGAGAAACTCAAATAAAGTCATGTAGAAGTTCGGGTCTCAATTGGCTCTCATGCACAAGTATAATTGTGTTCTTAAATGGTATATTTGGGTTTTCTAGAAGCCTGCAAAGTGATAAGTGCATAAAAGAACACATTTTAGTACCCTAATACTTATATTTTGGTTGTTTCTCATAGTGTTTTTTTTGTGTGTCTTTTAGCAGTTTTCTAGGTTTTTAGGTCTTATTTTCCATTTTCTATATTTTATATTTATTTCAGGATTTTTAACATTTATTTTTGTCTTAGGTAATGTGGACCACGAGTTAGAAGAAGGAACAAGTGAGGAACAAAGCCAGAACTCAAGAGGAACTGGTGCAACAATGCTGGAACAGTGTGAAGAACTCTGCAGGAACTGCTGGCTGGACGTGTGGTGCAAGTTTTGATGCTCGATTTCTATCCAATTT
>BSSO01005348.1:0-13263 GCA_030267885.1 Mesembryanthemum crystallinum | reverse complement strand
TTCATTAAGAAAATAAAAAAAAAAATCAAATTTATAAGTAGTCGTTCATGAATCTACGATATACCGGTTATGAATCTGTAGTTATATTGTTATGAATCTACAGTATAACGGCTATGAATCTACGTTCCATAGTTAAAAAAAAAAAATATTTTTTATTAGGCGCGTGGGCCCGACGCGCGCGTGTGGAGCGTGAAGGGGCTCCCAGGAGCACCTAAAAATTTGCGGGTCCTTAGTATTGGCGAGAACATATTGGGCTAAGTTAATTGATCTAATAGCTTAACCACAAGGCATGTGGTCAAGCGGTAACCTCCTGAGTTGATAACCAGGAGGTCCCGTGTTCGACTCCCGCCTTGTGGCCATGGGCTCTTCCTGTGAGGGAAGAGTTTAACCTGACCTCACCCTTCGGGGGAATGATATCCCGAGGCCCCAGAGGGATTAGGCTGGGCCGAAGGCCCAGGACACCTCCTGCGACAGCAAAAAAAAATTATAAAAATTGATCTAATAGCTTGGTTGATTTGAAAAGCAAACAAAGGAATAAAGTTTAAGAGTTAAAAGTATAAGCTAAAGTACTCCTAGTCTTAGGTTATGTTTGGCACATATGTTATCCCTGCCTTCCTCTCTAAAAACATCCAACTCCATTTTTGCATTTTAGGGGTTGCTTGTTAGTTAAATGCTCATGAGAAGTCCCAATCTCTTGATTTCCTTTGCTCTTAATAGGTTGCAATTGATTGTCATTGTATAAAAATTAAGCTTTTCGTTTGCTCCTGTGATATTTTAATTCAGAAACAAGCTAATAATAAAAAGGAAAAAAAAAAAAAAAACAAAGCAATGCCTGGGTGTGTTCAATTCGCTTGAAACTATCTGAATTGAAATGAACTAAACTGAACGACCTCATCCGAACTGAATTGAACTGAATGACCTGAATTGAACTGAACTCAACTGAATTGAATAATAATCTGCGAGTAAAAAAGTGTATGGTTTGTACTAAACAACCTGTATTGAACTGAACTGAAGATCCTTTAGTATCCCCAAAGAGGGGGAAAAAAAAAGAAAGAAAAAGAAAAGGGAAAACTACAATGAATTTGGCTAGGCTCCAACATCCTTCACAGTAATCCCTAAACCTCTTCGACGCCTCCCTCTGTTCTCTTTCTCTCTCTACCTCTCTCACATCACAGGTAGCTTCTCAGCCGTCGATATCTCTGCCGCCGGCGGCCATCTCCGGCTCCATCGCCGACCACTACTGCAATTATTCAAGTAATTCTTCTTCTCTTTCAACTCTTTCCTCACTCTTCTTTACTCCTTTCAAACAAAACTTAATAAGCAAGTTTTATACTTTAATTTGTTGAGCTTAACTAAATTTGTTCATTTCCACTTTTCTTTTATTAATTCTACTGTTTTTTTTTTCCCCTATACTTATGATCTATGAAACTGATTGAAGAATTGATTGTATCTTATAGTATTTTGATACAATAGCATGTGGTGAGAACTAAATGTGGAATAGTTGCTTATTGCTAGATAATTGGATGAACAAAATTGAGAATGGTCTATGTTGATTAGAGTTTCACCTTTGATTTGATTAATAACTTTGAGGATTTGGTGAGTCTGGCTAACTAGAATTGGGTGAGCAATTAAGAGTGACCATTTGTTGAATTTGGGCTAATAAAATTGGATTAGCACGGATTTTTTTGGAGTCACTAATCGATGCACTCTGGCATTATGATGTGTTCAACAGAAATTGTCTTTTACTTGAACTAACATCTAGCAATAGAAGAATGGGGTTTACGATGTCAAATTAGGGACAAAGAGTATAGACTAGGACTTTTGGAAGATAAATTTGACACTAAGGCCAAGTTTTTGAAACAGTTTCTGCAACCAAGAAACAAAAACTAGGCCAAACAATAATTTTGTAGATTTTTTTAAAAAATTTCTTATAAACTAAATACAGTTTCTAGAGGGCTAGAAACAGAAGCTAGAATTTGTAGCTTCTCATATCTGTTTCTGGCACAAATGGAACTCCTTTAAGTGAAACTTTGCAATTTCTCTCCTTCCAAATCGTATTACAGCCAATTTCTTCACCACCAACACCATCTTTTGGGTTCAGAATATGAGATTTCAAAGCATAATTTACAGAGGCTGTGGTGAATTTTTGTCCCCCCAGAAAAACTTGAAGGCTCGCGCAGCAGCATATAAATGACCTCAAATTGATTGATGGGCTCTGCTTGCTTGCTGCCATGGCCCATCGGGTCCTTGCATGCCTGATTTATGGAAAATATGAGCCTATGCCTGATAGAAGTTGCAGAAACAGAGAAAGGTCGTGATGTTCCCTCTTGTTGTTTCAAGTGAAAGACAGATTTTGAGTGGGTTAGACAGACTAAAGAGGGCCTTGGCTGTTGGCTGGGCAGCAGCAGTGTACATTTAATGTCAACCAAGTTAAAAAGATCTTTAAAATTGTGAAGGATTGAATAAAACAAAACAAAAAAAGCTCTCTTTCATCTACTATACAAGGAAAAATATAATTATTATACTCAATATTTGTTAATTTGAATTTCTCTTTTAGAAGCTCAACTAAACAACTCCATGAAATTGTTTGTATTTATTATTTTTTTTATGCTACCAAACACCCAGAGAAAATGTTTCTTAGAAATTTCATTGTTTCTCTTAGAAGGGGAAGGCAGGGCCCTGTCAAAAAAAAAAAAAAAAAGGGGGAAGGCAGGGAAATGGTGGGCCTAATCATTATGGACTCAAATACCAGGCCGAGGCCAGTTAACCAATAATAAGCCCACAAAACCCTAAAAAATATTAAGGGCAACATTTTTCTTTTTATTTTTGGGAGAATGGGGTTGAGAAGTAAAACACAGAAGCAGTACCACCGCCAACACATTGGAGATTGTCTGTCTTTTTTCTCTCCTAATCTGAAAACCTTGCCTCATCCTCGCAGAGTTTTCTCTCTCCTCCATAGCCTTAAGTACCAGTTAGCTTTCTACGTAATTGCACCTCCTCATCTTCCTCAACCAAATCGGTACTCTCTCTCAGTGTTAGTTTTCCTTTCGCTCCAGTATTTTTATTTTTATTTTACCCTTTTCTTAGAAATTTGTATGTGTTTGCTTTTGATTATCATTATCAATGTTGTTTAATGGTATGTTGGTTATTTGGCTCTATGATTTGATAATTTGAATCAATATCGAGTTAAAGACAATTAAAGAGTTGTGGTGCCCAAGAACTACACTTTCTGTTGGAACTTTGCCCTTTTTTATGTTTGTTTTTGTTTACTCTGGTTATGGTTCATAGGAAGAAAGAGTGAATTAGCTCTTAAGATGCATTTGTACTCCTTACGCCCCCAAAGAAGCTATCATAGCTTTCGACTTGGAAAACATTAGTCCAGGTAGCATTGTTGCTTCTTTGTGCAAGAATACAAGTTGCAAATGACAGAATTTTGTGACATCCCAAGCTAGGAACTTCCTCATGTTTTTACTTTTTGTTTCTTTTCTGATGGGATGAATCTCCTGGATTTCATGGTTAAATTTTCTATTGCTTTTCTTGTTTAGATGGGAAAGAAGAAATTCATTGATAAGAAAAAATCAGCGACATTCCACCTTCTCGCTCGGGATAGTTCTGATCCTATTTACACTGAAGAGCCAGAGAATGATCGTGTCTTTGTTCGAGTTGACAACAATTCTGTTTCAATTCGTGGCTTGAATGAGAATGATGAAGATACCTCCGATAATGGTGGCTTCTCGAATGATCCCAATTCAATCTTTGCTGATGCTCCTGATGATGAAGATTACGATGGGTTCAATGACCAAACAAGAATTCATATGCAGTCAGGTGGTGGTTTGGCACCTTTACCAGATCACATAAGGAGAGAGATTTTGGAGCTCGGATTCCCTGATGATGGTTATAATTATTTAACTCATATGAGAGAGATTAGAAATACTGGTGGGGGTTCAGCATATTATCACAACCCAAAGGCAACTCTTCACGGTCTTCCTCATGATGTTAAGGTAATTGTTATTTCTTTCTTAAGCAATATTCCACTTACTTTCTTCGCAAATTATGCAAAGAAAGTGCCTTTGTAGTTCTTTTATCAGGAATAAATCTCTTTCATTCATTTTTTTTTCATGTGATGTTTTTCCTGTGATTTATGTAGTGCAAGTATTAATTATTGGAAGTAATGACTTTGATCCCAGGCTTATGATGCTTCAAGGGTGCGGATAAGTGAAGCAAGTGAAGATACAAGTCCTAAAACGTTGTATAATGTTGCAGAGAAAACCTTGAATGTGAGAGTTCAAAAAGCTGTAGATCCTGATATTGCTCAATTGCTTGATGACAATGAATCTGAGTTTGGTTCTGATATTGAGGATTTAGAGGAAGACTTTGTTGTTCGGGCTAATATTTCAGAAGAAACAGGAGATGAATATGTTGATAAGAGTTCTACTTCGACTAGTAAGCCCCAGGAGAAGGCTCAGAATGTGTCTGATAGCGTTATCTCTCAAGGACTTCACACTGTAGTAGCGAGTAATTCTGTGGTTGAGGTTAATCAAAGTATTAATGAGAAGCCTAGAGTCCAACGGTTACTGGACCAGCAGTTTGATGTGGTAAGATTATCTCTTTTGTGGATAAGTTGATCATCTGATTTTTTTTTTGGTCCATCTTATATTCTGCTACATTTCCATGATAGTCAGACCATTGTTGCAAGTCAAATCTCTATAAATATGGGAGAGGAATGGTCTTGTGTGCTTGAAATAATGATTTCTTTTCCTTGGGTATTAGAATACCAGAATTTATCTCATTAAATTCTTGTAAGCAAAGGACTATTCCATTTTATTAAGCCAACCTTGCTGTTCGGCTGTCATTTCATACCCTTCTTCTTAGATTCCTAGCTGCAAACTAAATGTGACTAGCTGTGCTTAATGACTGAGACTCTTTAGGGTATTTGTCTATGCTTTCTTGTTTATATCCACATTCCTTGTTGCCAATTACTTTTGGTAGTAAGAGTCTTTACCACTGTTTAAATGCACTATATTGTTACTGAGGATATCCCCTCTGATTTTGGCAGCTCGAACGTCAAGAATATGGAACAGATAGTGATGATGGTTATGATGATGTTGTAGCTGAAGAAGATATATCACTTGCAGAAAAACTCAATAACACCTTGAAGGGTCATGGGATAGACGTCCAAGAGTTTGATGAAATCTACAAGGCTCCAGCTGATATATTGCTTGACAAAGAAAGGATAAAAGATGGAGAGTTAGTAACCTCTGCTGCTCACATTCTACGCCGATGTGCTGAATATGCAGAGAAATTTGAGAATGCAGATGAGGATGACGAACAGGTGGTCATTGTCGAAGAAAGTAGTGATGAGTCTGAGATTTGGGATTGTGAGACAATTGTCTCTACATACTCAAACCTCGATAATCACCCTGGAAGAATTGTTACTCCTGGGATTACTAGGAGGACAAATTTGGCCCAGACTATCTCTGGGGCCTTGAAAAACGGCACTGATAATGTGATCTCCCTTGGAGGAAAGGAGAGACTACCTGTAGAGTATTTGCCACATAGCAGGAAGATAGTTAAAGAGAAAGAGAAAGTGAAAGTTGCAGCCAAAACAGAGCAGCTGAAAAGAAAACCACATGGTCAGGAGTCTAAAGAGGAGAAGAAGGAAAGAAAGGTATTTGCCTCTTTGTAAGAACATTTATTTATTAAAGTATCTCATTGTTCATTGAAGAGTCCATTCTTCAGTACACTAAACCGACGGATAGCTTATCTTTGGTGCTATAAGTGAATTTGTTTCAATTATTAGCACTTAGCAGTTTGAGGTGTTAGAGCTGTTGGTCCTGCATCTGTAAATTTTCTCTCAGCACCCCCTCTTTCCCTCAACCCAAACACCAAATTTGTATACTAGAAACAGTTCTGAACTATATATTTTATGCATAGGCTGCTGTAAAAGAAGAAAGACGAGAGGCCCGACGTGCGAAGAAAGAAATGAAGGGCCTTTACCGTGATGAAGCACACCGTGCTCAGAGAGTTGCTGCTGTTACTGGCCCATCTTCCATCCATCTTATGTAAGTATATGCTCAATCTGCTAAGGTCCAACATGTGTTCCTGATGGCCTTTCTATTCTTCTATTGAGTGTATGATGACATCTCTATGAAATTATTTTGNAAAAAAAAAAATAAAGTAAAAGAAAGAAAAGAGGATGGTTGTTGTTGATACAAGTATGATTGCAAGAGCTAGAGAAAATTAGATCTTGGTGGCATGACCGCATGAGTTAGGCCATGTCTGAATGTTTGTAGCTAATTAGCTCTTCGTAATGGTACTGTAGTACATGGTAACCATATCGGCTATTTCTCTGGTCTATAACGTGTTGATCTTGCTTCTCTTTTTAGTATGACATTTAGAAAGGTCATCTTGCCAGTATGCACAGCTTCTGTACCTGTAATTTTGGTTGATACTCTAGTCCTTCCATCATCAGTTTTAGTTGAGATAACTCATCATTGTTTATTGTGTATCTCTGCTGTACATGTGGGACACTGTGCTTGTACATGTGCTTTTGTGTTTCTTTCTTTTTTGGTTCAGAGGAAGCAGACATGTATTCAACTGGTTCCAATCCTAGGTCGTTTCCTTTACAATCCCAAGATACTTTACCAACTAAGTTACCTGACTTCTGTTGTGTTTCTTTTTTGAATATTTCGTAGTGAGTAATATTGGCTATAACATGCTTTGGGGTTTTGGAATCCTGGACCTGTGGAAATAGACCATGTTTGAAGTAGTTGAACTTTACCGTACTTGTAGGCTACATTTGCTATGTTCCTTTGAGATATGCGTTACATCTTTTATAATGATAGTAGATGGCTTGTCCTATTATTGGTGCTCAATGTTACACCTGTGTAGATAATTGCTGTATCATAGCCGTGTGCAAGTATGCTGCTTTGTTTATATATCATTAGTCATCATGGTAACAAATTAATTTAAACAAAGCAATATGCCCTGTTTGAATATGCGTTTATTTTTTTGAACGCTGCAATTTTGGAAGTCTAATATGATTATTCGATTATCACCAGTAGCATGTCATGTATGCCTTCCCCTGCACCCCCACCCTCCAAATAAATAAATCTAATGCTGGATTTAAAATTATTATCAGGTAACTTGGGATCCTTCTCGAAGATGTTTGAGGTGTGCAATTTTGATCTCTGTGGACTGCCTTTGTGCCAAGACTTGTCCAACAGCTGCTTTTCAATGTCAGATACTCCACAACATTTGATATGGGAGTAATCAACATTAGCAGAAAGTTTCGTCTTTGGATACAGTCTGCATAAGTAAGTTTTGTTAATCAGTTCATAATACTTGCAAACTACTACTGTATTACAATATTTTTCGTTCTTACAATTAATATATGTTGTTTTTGGTTGGACAAATTCAAGAAATATGAACCCAAATTTTCACCCTTTATGCTGCTATTTCCTTGGGGTGGTTTGTGTAATGTGTATCTTAATGAAACTCTGCAGCTGATCTTTTGAACAGTATCTGCTATCGCTACATTTGCTCATAATGTTGCTAATATGCCAAAGATTATGAAACGTTGCCCTATTTTCATGCATTGCACTCTGTATAATTCTGTACAACATTAGTTCCATCCCAGGTAGTTTGCTTGAAAACTGAAGAAAACTGTTGCCCAAGCACCAACTTGGGTTTATTAATTCACAAGAGAGCTACTCAGCAAGGAGAGAGAAACCCTCAGTTGCAGTAGACGTTGCAATGCTGGTGCAAGCTAGTTCGGGAGCTCGGTGTGCGGGATCGGAGCTGCACCTCCTCGGTCATTGTAAGGCACTGGGTCCCAATATCCATAATCATCTTCTTTCAGCATGGTATCAGGTTGACGTTTGACACTGTTTTCTGCTAGCTTCTCAACCGGAACAAGCTCGAAACCCGGATCCTCATAGTTGGATCGCGATCGGTGTAGAGAGGAGAGAGAAAATAGGTTGGTTAAGGAGTGTGGCGGTGGCGGAGGAGACGGTAATGGCCCGGGTAATGAGGAAATGGTAGTAGGGATGAGTATTAGTAAAGACACTAGTAATAGGCATGAAATCCGCATTGGTGACCTAAGTGAGCATGTTACTGGAGGAAATTTGTGTTGGTTGTTGTAGACTTATAGTTGGGTTGGTTCAACTTTTTTTTTTTTTTTGGGTGTAGTTTTTCGGTGCAGTTTGCATGGTTTTTTATGGGTCAAGATTTAAGAGTGTTCAAATTGGAACATTTAGTTGGGGAGATGTATAAGAAACTGGCGGATGAAATGCTCATGGTTCTTGCATGCATGCATTTTAAGAGGCATAGAGAGAGAGAGAGATGTGAATTGTGAAGTTGGTGTTTTGAAGGAACAAATGTTGCAATGAAATGCTGTTACAAAGGGGAGACGCTTTGAATGTGAACGTTTCGTAACTTGCCGATAAGTGCGTCATAGATAGGAGTGTAGGAGTTCACCTTTTTTAAGGGGACTGAAAATCTAACAATTTTTTTTTTTTTTTTAAATGAAATAAATATTTGGATTGTTAGAATGTACTCCTAGTATTCTTTTGGTATTTGAGTTTAAGATTAAGAATTGCTAACTTTGATTGATTTATTAACAAAAAAAAGGGGAAATTAATGCTAATAATGTCATATATGAGCGGTTCTATAATAAAATCGCACATTTCATTTTGGCCCGGGATCATCCCATATTACTAACCTCTCTTCATGAACCCGACATGAAGCCCCTTAAGGCACCTTCCAGCGTCTGGGAGAGGTCGGGATCATCCCATATTACTAACCTCTCTCCATGAACCCGACATGAAGCCCCTTAAGGCACCTTCCAGCGTCTGGGAGAGGTCGAGTGGTGCACGACATTGTCAGTGGTGGCGGAGTTGATGATGCTTGGGAAGGTTGAACGATGGGGTTAACGGAGAGTTCACCTCATTATCATTTAGGTCAATGTTATGAAGGGGGATTATATGTGGGATTATTGTTAGGCCAAAGTGAAATGTGGGATTATTATTGTCAAATCGACTATATATGGGACTATTAGCGTCCATCTTTCCAAATGAAAAATTGTACTCATCTTTAATAAGAATAAGGGTTTTTTGCGGGAAACCACCTTTTAGATATCACTTTTTGTGAGAAACCACCTTATATAATTGATTTTTTGGGGAACCACCTTATAGAAACAATTTCCTTTATTGGTGCCACCTTAGGCCTGATTCCAAACAATTTATGAGGTGATGTTCCCGTTATGCCCTTGTGTTTTTATAATTTGTTTATTTCCTTTGGTGAGATAAATAAGAAAATGACTTTCACCCATATTCGTATTTCTTTTCTCCCATTTAATTTTGCACAATGAAAAGTAAAAATAAATTTATTTTCTTATTTATTTCAGCAAAAGAAATAAATAAATTATAAAAAGCAAGGGCATAACGGGAACATAATCCATTAAATTGGCTGGAATCAGGCCTAAGGTGGCACCAATAAAAGAACTTGTTTCTATAAGGTGGTTTCCCACAAAATCAATTATATAAGGTGGTTTCTCACAAAAGGTGATATATAAAAGGTGGTTACTCGCAAAAAACCCTAAGAATAATTAAGTCAATTGTTGCCACTATGGCTGAACAAACGAAATAATCTCAACAAAATATTGCACTCGTCCCACCGTAAGTCACTGAGAGTGACTGAAATTGGTATTTTATATATATATATATATATATATATATATGAAAGTGAACCATGCGAATTCTGGGCTTGATATATGGGCAGCCACGTCACCCATTCACGTCATCTCTACATTTACTACATCATCATCTCTTGACATGTCATCTTGCATTAACACTAATATTAAATGCATGTGTTACTCATTATTACTCTTTTGATTTATAGTGATCAATGTAATGTTATTAAGTGGTGATCAATGTATATATTCTCATTAACTTTACTTGAACTTCTTTTACATATGATTAATTGATAGTGCACGCATGTATTTTATTTCAATGAATTTGGACATTTTTGAATCAAATTGGAAATTGTAATTCTAATTTGATGAGTTATATGATTCATTTTATGCACATACATAATTCACTAATTTTATATGATTAATATTTAAGTCTTTTTTTTTTTATATAAATACCACATTTATATAAGTTATTATCTACATATCGATAAATTTTGAAACTTTTTTTTATTCTATTTATTTACATAATAATTTAAAATTTTAGCTCAGTCATGTAAAGAAAAAAGACCCTATATAATGAGTTGAACATTAACATTACAATAATGTAGAGCTATTTCAATGACCCGTTAAAGAGAATGAAAAAATGAATACAACCATAAGTGTGAAGACAAGTAGTCATCCCTTTAAATGACCAATGGAACCCAATCACTTAAAAAAAGAAAAAAGAAAAAAAAGACAAGCTATATCAATCTTCAAATACACTCTTCCGACCTCTACATAGATAATGAGTTGGGCATGGATGAGTTTTAGCCATCTTCTTACAGTGAATAATAATTGGAAAAAGTCACCCATCCACGTCATTTTATAATTAGTGCAAGTCTAATATGTTTGAATTTAATACTCAATCATATTAATACTACAATAAAGTTAAGTCATTTTAATAATACACAAAAATAAATAAAAACACATACTAAGTGGGAAGACAAGTAGCCATTGCTTTTTAATGACCTAAAGAATCCAATTTCATAAAGAAAAAAAATAGTAAGTTCTTCATTGCGTTTGATTGCGTCTCACTTGGCTCTAATCACAAGAAAAATATTAGAATAATCAATTTGGAAATAAGAGGTCAAAATGGGATCACAAGAAAAATATAAGAATAATCAATTTGGAAATAAGAGGTCAAAATGGGGATTATATAGATCCAAGCATTGAACAAGTTGAGAGTAAAGTTATTAACATGGTCCTTGGTAGAAGATATAAAAAAGTAGAGCAAGCAAATTCATCAATCAAGTAGTCTATTCTCCTTCACATGGAATCAACTTCATATGGGTTGTAGAACAAGTGTCCACACCAAATAAAGAAATAAGATTACTTGATTTGCATTAGTGAAACTATGTAGATTTATGAAATTATAATAAGACTTATTCGATATGAAACAAAGTGATTGACAAAATGACTATGAGGTATTCTAAAAAAAAAAGTTAGGTGCCTATACATTTGGCTGTTAGAAATTGTAATGAAGTGTCTCAAAAAGTATTCACAAAAACTTGTATGCATGAGGCCTGGTACCTTGAAGAAAAAAAAGTGGTACCTGAAAAGTGGTGGTACCACTTTTTGTTCTTTAAGGTACTAGGCCTCATGTATGAGGCTACCTCATACAAAAATAATTGAAAAGTATTACGTCATGCACAAAGAATCGTCTCAAGTTTATTATTATTATTATTATTATTATTATTATTATTATTATTATTATTATTATTATTATTATTATTATTATTATGTTCACGATTTCGGTTATCTTATATACTTAATAAGTTTTTCATGTATCTAACTAGCCCCTTGCAAAGCAAGGGCATACTACAATTATATACTAAATTAAAAAGGAATTAATGGAAGATGAGAGTATTATTACCAGTAATTAATAAAATACTCACAAAAGTGAGGTTGTATTTGTTCTGCTTTTAGATGAAACTATCGTACAAATAAATAGACCAAAAATATAAGTTAATGGTAGTTCTATTCCAATTGTTAAAAATCTAATTATCTGATTTGCTAATTATCTATTTTTCCCTGCAATTTTTTTTTTCATAGCCGAGATCTGAACCTATATCTCGGCTGAAAGTTGAGTATCCTGACCAAATATATACTACAACAAAACTTGTTGGTTTTGAATCCTGCTCACTTGTTTGTGTGTGGAGCTTGGGATGATGCTGCTAACTCGTTTAAAATAAAACAAGCTAACAAATCCTACAAAACTGACTTTTAGCCTTGTCATCCAAGCTGTAATGGGAAGCTTCTTAATTGATTGGAGGGTCAAAATGGGTCAATATTTCAGCTATTTCTTGGATTGCATCCAAATACATAATTCTCGAGAGTGTTTTAGCGAATGTTATATTAGGAGTTTGAGTTGAGAGAAGTGATTTGTAATTTTCTTTAACCCTTTATTGAGTACATAGAGTAGAAAGTATAACATTACATTGTCAATTATTAAACCTTATTCAGATCTCCAATTCTATTTTTAACTGAAATTTGAATAGTTATTGATTTTTGCGGAAAATAATATAAAAATATAAAATAAAATAAGATAAGAATGACGTATTTCCCTCTTTATCAATGGAAATTTAACAATAATTATAATATAAAATAATATATCAATGACCGTATTTTTCCCTCTATTCTCATTCTCTATTTCTCTCATTGTAACAACAAATTTCAAGTTGAGGGAAATGTTTTGCAGGGCTTTGTGCTTTTAGATGATTTACAACTAGCTCACTAAAGGAGGGAATCACTATTTATAGAGTAATTCTAAACCACTCAGCGTGCTTCAACTTGTTTGTGGGCCTAATAACGAACTTAGCCTATTTAATGACTTGGTAATCTGGTTTGCCAAATGATAGTCTTTTTGTGGAGTTCAGGCTATTTAACTACTCACTCCGTCCCGTAATTTGCATTAACTAATTTGGATTGGCCCAAGGGTTTTATACTTGTCCATGTAATTATTTTTTAGCTTCTAGGTGACGATAATTTTAGTGGAGAATATTAATTAAACTAGGTTATATAATTAACTTTAAAATAATTAATTAAAGTTATGACACATTTGTAAATGTTTAGTGCATACCCTCGTAATTTGGGATGGTATTAATCATTAATGTGGGTAGGCTTGATAAATGGGTCAATCGGATCGGGTCAATTTTGAATAGTGTCACTGCATCAATCATGTTGAGCTTGTATTCTAATCGATTTTGGATTTTGGGTCGAATTGTATTTGGGTTTGGTTTTTAATCGGGTCATATAAGTCGAATCAATGTCGAGCTGGGTCAATTGGGAATCTATTATTAGTTGGTTGGTCAGATCAATGTTAGATTAGGTCAATGATGGGTCGGGTCGGTTCAGATTCGATTTTAAATGTGTCATGTCAATATCGAATCGAATAATAATTGGATCGTCAATTTCTAAGGCTATGTTTGGTAAAATTAGCTGTAGCTGTGAGCTTTAGCTGCAGCTTTTGCTAAAATCTTGTTTGGTAGCAGAGAGAAAAAAGAACAAGCTGTAGCTTCAAGCTGTATCTTTTA
>BSSO01005347.1:0-13266 GCA_030267885.1 Mesembryanthemum crystallinum | reverse complement strand
GGTCACGAAAAAAATTCCCGTGGCGAATTACTTTTGCCACGGAAATTTCATATATTAGCCACAAATATTATAGTGGCGCAAGTGATCATTTGTTGTAGTGAAAAAAACATGGGGACACCATCTGAATTTCAAAAAAACATTGGGCACCAATTGGAAATGTCTTAACTATGAGGCACTAAGTTGCTCATGTTGTATCACTTGCTCAATAACTAGTTCGACCAATAATTGCACTGAATCAGTTCATTTAATAATTCAAAAGGGTTGGATACGGGGGTAACAGTAACAGGAGCCCTTGCTCTATGATCTCACCTTTGAGCCACTAGCTTTAAATTCCTCTGTAGGACCCTTCATCTACTCAGTTGGAGCTATTTGGCCACCTTGAATAGAATTCTTTGTCACTTCCTTATTTTCTGAGACCTTCCGAGGCTCAGATTCGTTAGGCTTCCACACTTTTTTATACCTTAGCTTCTTTCTTTAATCAACTTCAACATGTCCCAAAATTCTTACAGAAATATAATTACAAAGCTCAGGCTTCCATTCATACTCCATTGGCTGCTCAACCCATTGACTCTTCTCATTCTCAAAATATACCACAGATTTAATACCAAATCCAACCTTTACCTCAACAAGTAAACGAGCATAATTCACTATGTTTTTGGCTTCAGTATTTTGTTAGCCATCAATGGTTTACCAACCAAACTTCCAATCTTACTCCATCCTGCAGGCCCCCAATAATTAACATCTAAAGCAGATAGCTTAATCCACACTGGAACAGTGTTGATAATATCCTTTGAAAGCTCTAAGTCCTCATGCCAAGCTCTAACTATCAATGGTTTCCGATCAAAATGGTGTATACCACACTGCAACACTTCATCCTTCTTCTCAAAATCATCAAATCTTACAAGAGTTATCCCATTGTTGAGCATAACAGTGTTAAATATTCCAAAGTGACCCCAAATAACACAATTAAGTAACCAATGAAAAGATGAACATGATATGACACTTAATTAAGATGATGGCAAGACAAAATCAAGTTTTGATATAATTTACGGTCAGTTTTAAATATTCCAAAGTGACCCCAAAAATGAAGAATTCGATAGAATTTATGGTCAGTTTTAATATTTTATTATTTTAAATCATTTTTTCCCATTTTTTCCCTTTTCCTTATTTTCTTTTACTTTTTTTTTTCTCATTTTCCTCTAATCGAAGCCATTAACAACCCTCAACCTAACCTCCCTCTTTTCATCTTCATCCCCACACTTTCTCTCTCTTCTAATCCTCCATTTTCCCCATTTTCTTCCCTTTTCCTTATAAGAATTTATGCCAAAGTTAAGGCCGGGAAGGAAGGTAGTGAGAGACGGCTCTGTCTCCTGTGCGAAAACTGGGCTCTCTGCCTTGTCAACGCGCTGTTGCTGCCATGGGAGGAGGAAAGCGAGGTCGTCCGGCAAAACAAACCACAAAATCACAACCAGTGAAGAATGACGAAGCTAATGATGGTAATCTTGATGGGGGGAATGAAGAGGTGGGTCTAATTTCCTCGAAGCCGCCAATGACGGAACTCAAGCTGAGAGAGTTTCTTAGCCCGGAGGTGCAGAAGGTGCTTGAGAAGAACCAGAACCATGACAATGGAGGTAAGAACCAAATTCCTTGCCCCATATCCCCTGCCTTGCAAAAACTGGGTTTCTCTTGCGATAATAAAGACTGTAATCACAAAGAAATTGAAAAACCTAAATCCCCAATAATCTGGGCGGAGGAAACAAGTGATAATGAGGGTGAGAATGAGTCAGATTCTGGAGAGAATGACAGGGATACCCAAAACCAGAAGAAGAATTGGAAGAATGCCATTAAAGGGAATAGGGACCCAGATAAGGGTTTGCCCTTGCAATTCATCCCATCTGGGGAACAAGATACAGAGGTGCGAATGGAGTTAGAGGACCTAGATCTTGATTACTGGAAAACTGCTTTGGTGGGGGTGATCATTGGGGGACCCCCTAAACTGGCAACAATTCATGAATTCATTGCCTCAAAATGGAATCATGTAGAGCCTCCACAACTAATGTACCATAATAAAGGGTGGTATTATTTGAGGTTTCAATCAATGGAGGATAGAGATGAGATACTTAGAGGGGGACCTTGGATGGTGGGCAATAGGGCTTTCCTATTGAAGCCATGGACCCCTAACTTCTGTATAGAAAAAGCCAAGATTACAAATGTACCTGTATGGATCAATTTTCCCAATTTGGATGTGCAATTCTGGTCACAGAAAGGGCTAAGCAAGTTGGCTAGTAGGCTGGGCTTCCCCATGTTTGCTGACCAATGTACAACAAGAAAGGAGAGAGTATCCTATGCTAGGGTGCTGGTGGAAGTTGATGTTTCCAAGCAGCTACAGACCCATATCCCATTTGTGACACCATTTGGGGAGAAATTGGATCAAGAAGTGGTGTATGAATGGGTGCCATACTTCTGTCATCACTGTCAACAACTGGGGCACACCAAGGGACAGTGTAGATGGCTAAGAAGAAAGGAAAAAAAGGGTACAGAAGAGAAAGAGAAGGAGGTACCTGCAAAAGGGGGTGGGGAGACTGAAGGTCCTGCACCAATAGCCAATGACACTCCTATCAAAAGAGATGAGGGCAAAATGAAAAATGATGAGTTCATAGTGGTCCAAAGGAAGGGATCCTCTAGTAAAGCACAAGGCAATAAGGAGAAGAGAAGCAATGACCACAACATGGGGCAAAGTAGCATGGAGGGAATGAACATAGTAAGTGCAGAAACAGGAACAAGATCAGAAAGAAGAATGACACCATTCCAGGCTGTCATTAATAGTGCAAACAGATTCCTACTGCTCTCACAGGGACATAACATGGTGATAGAGCAAGAGAGAACTGAAGAAGGGAAGGAAAATGGGGAGGGGATACCCACCATCCCATCATCTCAATGAAGATAACTAGTTAGAACATAAGAGGTTGTAATGAACCTCTTAAGCTTCAAGAGGTTGCAGACCTCTTGAGGGAGGAAAAACTGGATTTT
Source organism: Mesembryanthemum crystallinum (assembly GCA_030267885.1). Classification (NCBI taxonomy): domain Eukaryota; kingdom Viridiplantae; phylum Streptophyta; class Magnoliopsida; order Caryophyllales; family Aizoaceae; genus Mesembryanthemum; species Mesembryanthemum crystallinum. Next base: position 10,236 of record BSSO01005347.1, on the reverse strand, counting down.
CTTGGGCTCTTGGAGACCAGAGTAAAAGAGAGAAAGTATGAGAAAACATGGATAAAGTATTTCTCTAAGTATGAGGGGCATAATAATTACTCCCACCATAGAAATGGGAGGATATGGATATTGTGGGACTCTTACAACATCGATGTTTTTGTAATAAAGGGATGTTTCTGTAATAAAGGTCACTAGACAGGTGATCCATTGTCTCATTAAGTCAAAAAGAAGTGCATTCTGTGCTCATGTCACTGTAGTGTATGCAGCTAATGAAAGAGCAGTTAGACAGCAGCTGTGGCAAGATATAGATGATATTGGTAGTAGTATGACAGGGCCATGGATGATTTTGGGGGACTTCAATGTGGTCCTGGACCCTGAAGAAAGGGACAGTGCAGTAGAGCCTGATATGGGGGCTATAGAAGATTTTGCGGCTTGTGTTCAAAGGAATAATATCTCAGATATGGCTTCCACTGGGTGTGCTATGACTTGGTGCAACAATCAGTTTGGAGAGTTCAGAGTTGCTTCCAAGCTGGATAGGGTCATGCATAATGACCATTGGCAGATGCAAGGTATTCAAGCATCCACAAATTTCCTCCCGCAAGGAATATCAGACCATTCCCCAGCTGTGGTGGTCATAAATGAGGTAATGAAAGCTGAACCTAAGCCTTTTAGGTTTTTGAATGTGTGGTGTGATGATGAAAAGTTTATGAGCATTGTAGAGAGTATGTGGGAAATTCATGTGAGGGGTNGTGGCTATATGACTCAACTCATGACAAAACTGAAAATGTTAAAGGCCCCCCTAAAAGAACTCCATAAGAATGTATTCATGAATATTACAGGAAAAGTCAAAAGATGTAAGGAGGAATTGAATAACATTTAGATAAATCTACAGAATAACCCCAATGATGGTGCCCTGCAGGAGGAGGAAAAAAATCAAAAAAAGACAATACAAAAATATGAAACAAGCTGAGATGAAGGCCTATAGGCAAAGGGCTAAGATCCATGATATGAATCTAAAAGATGAGAGTAGTAGATATTTTTATGCAAAAATAAAACAAAGGCAGGCTAATAATAGAACTCTGTCTATTAAGGATTCTAATGGGGTAATAAAGGAAGGGGAGGATGTTCCTAGTGCTTTTATTGAGTTTTACACTAATTTGCTGAGCAAGGAAGATTGCAGGGAAAGTGTAGAGCAGGATGTAGTTGACAGAGGAGAAAAAGTCAAAGAGCACCATGCTGCCCTTTTGGTCACTGCTGTCACAGAGAAGGAGATAAAGGATGCTTTCTGGTCTATTGATGACAACAAAGCCCCAGGACCGGATGGCTTTACATCAGCATTTTTTAAAAAAGCATGGAGGGTTGTGAGACAAGATTTCTGCAGGGCCATCACTGAATTTTTTGAGAAAGGTAACATGAAGAGGAATATTAATTCTACTTTTGTGACAGTTATTCCCAAGGTTGAGAAGCCTCAAGATGTCACTCAATTTAGACCAATAGCATGCTGCAGTGTGGTTTACAAAACCATCACTAAGCTATTGGCTAACAGAATGCAAGAGGTTCTGCAAGATGTCATCAGTAAGGAGCAGGCTACTTTTGTGAAGGGCAGAAATATATGTGAAAACATAGCTGTTGCACATGAACTCATGAAGAACTATGGAAGAAAGAATATCTCCCCCAGAGCAGTGGTCCAAGTAGATGTGAAAAAAGCATATGATACAATCAGTTGGAGCTTCCTTGAGCAACTGATGCAGAAGATGGGATTCCCGCAGAAGTTCATCAGCTGGGTGATTACTTGTATCTCTACAGCTATGTTTTCAATATGTATTCATGGCACACCATATGGGTATTTCAAGAGTGGCAGGGGGTTAAGGCAGGGTGACCCAGTCTCACCATACTTATTTGTTTTGGGTATGGAATATCTGACAAGAATGATGAAGGGAGCTAGGAAGAATAAGCAGATTCATACACATCCAAAGTGCGCTGGGGTGGACATGTGCCAAATATCATTTACTGATGATCTTTTGATCTTCTCAAGAGGAGATAAAAGCTCTTTAAAAGCAGTTGCAGATTGCCTCACCTCATTTGGTAACACATCAGGGTTAAAACCCAATGCTCAAAAGACAAATGTTTATTTTGGAGGGGTTAAAGGGAGAGAAATTGAGAATATCCTGACTGAGACTAAATTTGTTGAAGGGAAGCTGCCATTTAGATACCTTGGGGTCCCACTCAATGCCTCAAGATTGAGTATACACCAATACAACTCACTAGTGCTCAAGGTACAGAACAGAATCAACTGCTGGTCCAACAAGCTATTATCCCATGCAGGAAAAGTTCAACTAATAAACTCTATCATCTTTGGGGTTTATGCTTATTGGAGTGCAATATTCATGCTGCCTAAAGGGGTCATCCAGATGATTGAGAAGATATGTAGGGACTTCTATTAGGGGAACAATGACAACCAAAGAGGGGTATGCTGGACCAGCTGGAAGTCCATCTGCAAACCAAAGCAAGAAGGAGGAATGGGGGTAAAGGAAATCCTCAGTTGGAACAAAGCATTAATGATGAAATGGATATGGTATCTCCACAAAAATAAGAACTTCCTTTGGAGTCAATGGACCCTCAAATACCACCTGCAGGGTACCACAGTGTGGAGAGTCCCACCAAAACAAAATGACTCAAATTTTTGGAGGAATGTACTAAGTGCCAGAGATGAGATGATTCTGAAAATGGGTAGTATTGAAAAAGCTAGTCAAGAATTGGAGAAATGGGAAGCAAAAGGCAAATACTCTGTACAGAAGGCCTATGATGTGATGAGAGACAAACACCAGAAATGGAGATACCATAAGCTGATCTGGGAAGCTACAGCAATACCCAGGCATAGGGTAACTACATGGATGGCCCTATGAGACAAACTGCCCACAAATGATCATATGAAGAAGAAAGGTATGGTGATTCCGAGTAGATGTAGCCTCTGTTGCAGGGCAGAGGAAACTGTAGCACATATATTCTTTGAATGTCCTCTAGCTGAAGAAGTTTGGAGAGAAATAAGAAGATGGCTGGGTATAAAGAGAAGAGGATGGAGCATCAAAAGAGAAGCCAAGTGGTTCATTGACCACTGCAAGGGGAAGGGGCTGAGGAAAAGGTGGATGAGGAATTCTTTCATAAGCACTGTTGCAGAACTCTGGCAGGAAAGGAATTGTAGAATATTTCAAGACAAAAGCAGATCATCACAAGCCATCATAAATCAGATCAAGTATTCAGTTTACACCAGATTATATCATAGATATAGTGATAGTAGTATTGTTGAGTAAGAGGTCCTGTATTATGAACTTCTTAGAAAACTTGCATAGTCTGTAGGATCAAAAGTTAGAAATTGAGGGTCTTGGCAGGCTACTCCCTGCTTGTAACTAAACTGCTATTGTGAACTAATTTTTTCCCCCTAGTGGATGAATAAGAGAAGTAGACCTAATTGCTCCAAAAAAAAAAAAAAAAAAAAATCAAGTTTTGATGATTATGTATAGATTTTAAATTACTTTTGACAAACAAATATGTAACATTATTTCTAAACTGTAGGTCAGGTTGATACGATTTTTCTTAGAGTTAACCATATATATTTTAAGTACCTAACATTTACAAAAATTTTGGTTTAAGGATCTCTAGTTTCAATTTATTGGTTTGAGGACCTTTATTAATTTCTTGGACCAAAATACCCTCACTTATCAAAGATATTCCATTGAATTTTCTTTTCAATTTTTTCAAGTATGGTTTTCTTTTTTTGTTCCTCTTGATTTTCGCTCTCATGTTTATTTTTGTTCTTTTTAACTTTTTCACTTAATTCTCTCATTTTTTTACATCATAGAAGTTATTCTCATTACACTTCATCCTTAAAAGTTAAATTTCATTACAGCGTATATATTTTGAAAACTTATCATGAATAACTCCAAATGAAATGTGTTCTCGATACACACGTAGGTTTACTACTATAACTTTTTAGCATTAAGGGTTAATAATAACTGAACTTTATTGAATGATAATATGCTAATTTATTTAACTCATGTGCATAGTTTTATTTTCTTTGAAAACAAAATGGTAAAACAAAATCCTATAAATTTAGAAAACAAAATATCACAAAAAGGAAAGAGAGACAATAGAAAATATGAATGATTATAAAAAAAAAAAAAAATGAATGGAAAACATAACTAAATGAAATATATTTGGTACATGAGGGTAGTTTGGTCCAACAAGTGGATAGAGGTTCTCAAACCAACAAAATGAAAGTTAAGGTCCTTAAACCAAAATTGTGACAAATGTTAGATCCTTAAAGTGCACATAACTCTTTTTCTTGTGGTTTTGAGGTTAATGAAACATGATGATTTTTGGTGAGAAATTGTTCTAATTCTCATTCCTTGACATAACATATATATATATACAGCAATATACACAATTCTAGAGGAAGACTACATCCTTCTAACTTCCTATGCTAGAACAACAACCTTTTAGCTTCCTATTCTAGAATAACAACCTTCTAGCTTCCCTAACCATCTGACTTCCATACTATACCATGACTCTCCAGTTTCTTGGGCATTAATTGTTTACATACTGATTTCCCAATACTCACCCTCAAGTTGGAGCATGAAGATTTCTAATGCCCAACTTGCGAAGAATATTCTCAAATTGTTGTTTTCCAAGTGCTTTCGTGAATATGTCGGCCAATTGGTTATACGTGCGAACATGCTCCGTAACAATATTACCGGCTTGTATCTGGTCACGTACATAATGACAATCCACCTCTATGTGCTTGGTGCGCTCGTGGAATACAGGATTGGATGCAATGTAGAGTGCAGCTTTATTATCACAATACAAGCGCATTGGCTGGCAATGCTCGACACCTAGGGAATGCAACAAAGCCTTAAGCTATGTAAGTTCACAAGTGGTTCTAGCCATGGAACAATACTCTGCCTCAGCAGAGGACCTGGAAACTGTCGGCTGTTTCTTTGTCTTCCATGAGATGGGTGAATGACCCAACATGACGAAATAACCAGTCAAGGATCGACAACTCAGTGGGCAACTCGCCCAATCGGAGTCACAATAAGCATATAGTTGTAGGTCACTATCAGCTCGCAACAATATGCCATGTCCAGGATTCCCTTTCAAATAACGCACTACGCGCATTGCGGCATCCCAATGTTCAACACGAGGCTGGTGCATAAATTGCGCTAGGATATGCACACAATAACTCAATTCAGGTCGAGTAATAGTAAGATAAATTAAACGACCCACCAATCGCCGATAACGATCTGGAGCATCAAGGACTTTTCCATTGGCTAACGCAAGTTTGTGATTTTGTTAAATGGGAAAGCCAGATGGCTTAGCCCCCATCAACCCAGCTTCAGCGACAATATCAAGCGCATACTTACGTTGACACAAAAATATTCCTTCTGGACTCCTAGCTACTTCGATTCCCAAAAAAATTTCAACTCCCCCAAATCCTTCATGTGAAAAGAATTGCTAAGATATGCCTTGAAAGATGCCAAAGCTTCACTATTGTTGCCTGCAATTATGAGATCATCCACATAGACAAGCACACATAAAATCGTATCCCCCTTTTTATAGGTAAAAAGGGAGTAATCATAATATGATTGAGCAAAGCCATATAACTTGAGAGCAATAGCAAGTTTTGAAAACCAATTTTGAGGTGCTTGTTTGAGTCCATAAAGCGACTTACGTAACCGACAAACCTTGCCTGGATGAGAAGCAGAAAACCCAGGTGGCAATGTCATATATACTTCCTCATCAAGATCTCCATGTAAGAATGCATTGTGCACATTCATTTGGTGAAGTTCCCCGTTGTTAGCAGCAGCGATAGATAAAAAGGTTCGCACTGTGACCATCTTAGCAACTGGTGCAAAGGTCTCATTGTAGTCGATACCTTCCACTTGGTTGTTGCCAAATATCACCAATCGAGCCTTGAATCGTTTAATGGTCCCGTCGGAGTTGTATTTAATTTTGTACACCCATTTGCACCCGATTGCCTTCTTTCCTAGAGGTAGTGTTTCAATTGTCCATGTGTCATTATTTTCAAGTGCCTCAATCTCCTTACGCATGGCTTCCCTCCATCGTGGGTCACGCACAACCTTCGCAAATCTTGTTGGTTCACTTTCAACAGAAATTGCTGCAAGAAAATTCTTATGTTTGGAAGAAAATTTATCACATGTCACATACTGGGCTATAGGATACAGGGTACCTGAGGACGATGACGGTGTAGATGTCACGGGGGGGTCTATACTCCGCGTGGTGTAAAGAACGTAATCTCGCAAGCGTGTAGAAGGTTGTCGTCTTCGCTGGCCTTGTCTAAGTGCTACTTGATCTGTTGTTGGCACCCCATCAACTTGCACTATATCACCCTCATGATTTCCGCTTTGAATGGCAAGTTCCATCGAACTCCCTCTTAACTCATTGGATTGAGAACCTTCATGACTCCCCCTTTCTTCTTGACTAGTATGTGTGGACGCCTCAACTTGCTGGACATCCACACTCAAAGGCTCATATTGAGGAGTGCTAGGCAGCCAATCATCTATATAACCAGAATTTTGAGCAACCAGATTATCTTCATGTTCCTTAGCTGGCCTTGCATTGTCCTTCTCTGTTTCATTAAATGGAAATCGATCCTCCACGAACTTCACATCTCGTGACACAAAATATGTGCCCTTATCTAGATCATACAACCTCCAACCCTTCTGCATAAACGGATATCCAACAAAAACACATCTCTGATTACGTGGCCCAAATTTATCTCCATCACACCCACGATGATGAGCGTAACATAAGCACCCAAAGGTGCGTATATGGTCATAATTGGGTGGCTGTCCAAATAGCACCTCATGTGGAGATTTTCCATTATTTAGTTTTGTTGGAGTGCGATTAATAAGATACCCAGCCATCAAAATACACTCCCCACAAAATTTAATAGGCAAATTAGCTTGAAAACGGAGAGCACGTCCTACTTCAAGAACATGTCGGTTTTTTCTCTCCACTCTCCCATTTTGTTGTGGAGTATCAACACATGATGTTTGAAAAATGATACCATGTTCACGGAAATATTTATTTAGCGGCTTAAATTCTGTTCCATTATCACTTCTTATTATTTTCACACTTCGATTGAACTGGGTATGAGTCATAGCACAAAAGTTTTCTATGATTTCAGATACCTCAGTTTTTTCGGCCATTAAATACACCCAAACAGCTCTTGAAAAATCATCCACTATGGCTAAAAAATAATGAGCTCCACATGATGATGCAGTTCTATAAGCACCCTAAACATCACAATGTACCAAGTCGAATGGTCCGCCCGCTCTACTATTAATAGAAATAAAAACATCACGAGTTTGCTTCGCTCTTAAACAAACATCACAAACTTTATTCTCTTCTACATTACCAGTACTATTACTCACTTCAGGAAGCAACTTAATTATTTGAGCAGATGGATGCCCCATTCGTTGATGCCATACAGTGTAGGAACTCGTTGTACTCACCCGTCGCGAGTAGTAGACCCCATCCCATTTCTCACCCGCACCAATCAGGGTCCTCAAAGTGTGGTCCTGTATCACGCACAACCTGTTAGTAAATGTGACAATGCAATTAATATCTTCTATCAAACGGGCAACTGAAATAAGGTTGCAGTTTAATTTGGGCACGTATAAAACATGTTGCAATATGATTCCTCCTCCAAGATTTACTGTTCCTTCTTGTACAGCAAATGTTGACTCGCCATTCGGAAGTCCTACTGGTGAGGCCACCATTTCTCTAACATTGGACAATAATGCCTTATTGCCCATCATATGTTGCGATGCTCCATTATCTAATAACCATCCCATAAAATAATCCTTACCAGTCAATTTCTCCTTAGAAGCAGTGGAGGCTGACGATTTGTGATTGTTAATAATAGACATAAGTGCAGCCCAATCATCATTGGATAGTGCTGAAAAATTTGTACGGTCTGTGCTGTCCACTTGCGTTCCAGAATCAGTGACAGAAGAATCGATTCCTTGAGCTGCGTGGGCTACAGCTGTCATGCCACGCCCTCTGCCTGCTCCACTCCTAATACCACTATTGTTGCCTCTGCCCCTTCCTCCACGGCTTCCGCCTCGTCCCAATGTCCACCACTCTGGGTAGCCTATCAATTGGAAGCATTCTTTTGCATCGTGACCCAACTTTTTACAGTGGGTGCATACAACTTTTCCTTCAGCTGATGCTTGATTATTTCGAGATCGATTGGTGGCCTGTACAGCAAAACCAACTGCATCAACTCTCTCATCTCAAGCTCTCACCACCTCCTTGTGTCTTTCTTCTTGTATAACCAAAGCATATGCACGGCTCAAAGATGGCAGCGGTTCCGTGCTCAATATATTGGTTCTAATGTTCCCATACAAAGTGCTGTCAAGTCCCATTAGGAAATCGTGGACTTTCTCCTTCTCCCTTTCTTCCAAGAATTCTTCGCCAATCCACACTTACACCCGCCGCATCGACATGTGGGAAATCGAACATATCCGGCCAACTCTTCCCACATCGCCTTCAATTTGCCGAAATATGCTGCAACAGTTTGGCCTTGTTGTTTGCAGTTCTTGATTGATTCCCTTAGTTGGTGTATCCGATGGAATCTCCCACTGAAAATCGCTCCTTTAAATCATCCCATAAATCCTTCACGTTGTCCATGTAAGTCAGGGTGGACGAGACAGAAGGATCTATGGCAATCATAATCCAATGAACAAGCATGGACTTTATACTCCACCAATTCTCAATATCACCCGAGTCATCAGCTTGTTTTTCGATGGTTCCGTCAATAAATCCTGCCTTTCTCTTGGCCTTCAGTGCATTCCGCATTGCTTTCGCCCATTCATCATAATTTGCTTCGCCCTTGAGGGTCATACCACAGATATTCAACCTAGGATTGTCTCCAGGATGAATATAATAGGAAGAGGTTGAATCCAGCGTCTTGCTGCTCTTTTTCTTGTCATCACCTCCTGACATGTTCTTTCGCTAATTCCCTCTCTGTTTTTTTTTTTTTTTGGCTGGTTGTGGTTCAGAAGTGTGTGGTTGGCTCTGATACCATGATGATTTTTGGTGAGAAATTGTTCTAATTCTCATTCCTTGACATAACATATATATATATATACAGCAATATACACAATTCTAGAGGCAGACTACATTCTTCTAACTTCCTATGCTAGAACAACAACCTTCTAGCTTCCTATTCTAGAATAAAAACCTTCTAGCTTCCCTAACCATCTGACTTCCATACTATACCATGACTCTCCAGTTTCTTGGGCATTAATTGTTTACGTACTGATTTCCCAATAAAACAAAACATAAATAAGTGATATGAACTTGTCAGATCAATTAAATCACTCATTCAACTCAACAAAAGCTAAGGTTACCAAGCTAATCACAATTCTAGATTTTTAGCTCAATCACTGAACTAAAAGGATATAAATCAATCAATGGTTTAAAGTGGTTTGAGAATCGCTCTCATTTTGATTATTAATCAACTCATTATTACAAGCTCTCTTAACTCGATTAAGGCTAAGGTATTTTTATAGCTAAGAAACCTACAACAACAACAAATACTTCTAGGCACAATTAAATAAGAAAACTAGATTCCAACTAGGAAAAGAAAACAACTACTCCCTCCGTCCAGAAATTAGCTTTCAGAAATGGATAGGGCATAAGATTTTAAGTGAGTATATTTAGACAAATTTGCCCTTACACTAATAGAGGTAATAAAAAATAGAAGAGGGATTTTATGTGAGAGATTAAAGTAATAGAGAGAGATATTATTGTGAGAGAATAAAATAATAGAAAGAGATAGAGTGATTGGAGAGAGAAAGTGATTGGAGAGAGAGTGTATAGTTTTTTATTGTATAAGGGAGTTAGTGGAGGGGTATTATAGAAAAGTTATGGGATTTTATGGGTTTTGAAAGCTAATTTTGGGACAAAGCATATGGTGTTTTTGAAAGCTAATTGCGGGACGGATGGAGTATTAAATTAACTAAATGGTTTTTTTTTTTTGTTTTTTTTTTTGTGGGGAACCACCTTTTATATATCACCTTTCGTGAAAAACCCCCTTATATAATCAATTTTGTGGTGAACCACCTTATAGAATGAATTTCCTTATTGGTGCTACCTTAGGCCTTATTCCGGCCAATTTAATGGATGATGTTCCCGTTATGCCCTCGTGTTTTATAATTT
>BSSO01005346.1:0-13266 GCA_030267885.1 Mesembryanthemum crystallinum | reverse complement strand
GGATGAGTGGGTACGCTGATCACTTTGTTGAAAGTTCAGGGGTACCCCAGGCACATTTTCAAAACTTTGGGTACCACAGGCATTTCATCAAAGTACAGGGGTACCCCAGGAAATTTCCGTAAACTTAAACAACCAAGTTATCTTAAAATTCGCACTAAAAAAGCACCGATATTTCTACCAACTCCAAATGTCATATACTAACATATGTTAAATTTACATTTATATGTGCCAAATAAGTGTCGCAACAGTAAATCAACTATCAAGAATTTTTTCTTGGAAAAGGGTTGTTTAGCAAAATAATTCTAAAATTAGGCTAGGGTAGAAAATAATTCTAGAGATGGTGTCCACGTTGGATCGGACACCACGAGCCAAGTAATTTTTTTTTTTTCGCGCATTCAGACATAAATCGCCCTCCAGGAGGGCGAGTTTCTTTAACTAAAATCGCCCTCAGTGAGGGCGAGTTATGCATTCATAAACACTCAAATAGAGGAAAAATAAACTTGGCGGACATAAGTCGCCNCCCTCCGCGAGGGCGACTTTTGTCCACCAATTTTTTTTCCTTATTCATTTACCTGTAAAGGCCTAATTCGCCCTCCATGAGGGCGTGTTTGTTGAAAGAAACTCGCCCCCTTGGAGGGCGATTTATGTCTGAATACACGAAAAAAAAAAATTTATGCGGCTCGTGCTGTCCAATCCAACGTGGACACCATCTCTAGAATTATTTTCTACCCCAGCCTAATTTTAGAATTATTTTACTAACCAACCCTATTCCAAGAAAAAATTCCAAAATTCTTAAACTTTTATCATTAATATGTGAAAAATTATAATAATTTACAAAGTAAAACTATTATATAGATTCATCTTAAATAGTAGTTTCAAAATATCAATTTTTTTTTATAAGTTTCGAGTTCATATAAATACAATTATTTATGGTCAAGATGTTGTCTTGAAGACCTTATAAAGTCAAAGCGTAAATTTTTTAATAGAACGGAGGAAGTATTTTCCTCAACCACCTATTAATATTAGGATTTAGCATGATTTTTCACTTCTATGCACCACCTACTTATGCTAAGTTATCAGTTATCTATGCACCACCTCTATAAATACCCCAACAATTATTACATCAGGTATGATGAATTCTCCTTGGGATTTGCACTAACATATCACATCATCTGACATCCCTCAAATATTTCTCTCTCATATTTAAGGAGGACTTGTCAGAGAGTCAAATCCCTCTTTGACATCCATTCGATCCGACCAATCTAACTTGGGCGTCGAAGGGGTTTCTCCCCAGTATGCCACGGGGGCAGTCTATGTTTCGTATGAGGTAGTATTTTGAAAAACTACATTAGTTAGCTTTCAAAGTAGCTATGTGAGTCGCGTAGTGGCAAAGGGTGGATCTATAAGGTTAACACTGAGAGTCACTACCAAAAGGTCCCGGGTTTAATTCCTGACTATTGCGTTGCATATCTCGCGACTTACCTACTAAAACAAGTAAAAAAACTTCTACAAAGTAAAATATAGTAACATTGTTTTCTAAAGGAAGCTACTACAATAATGAAAAGTGTATCCAAGAAGCTCAACAAATAATAATGCACATTATTTTCTTTTCTCCCCCTTTTTCTTTCTAATCAATTAATTAATCAAAGCACTAATACAAAACTATAGTACTCCATAAATTTCATTTTCCTAAACAAAAGTTGAGCTTAAAGTAGTGGGGTTGTTTACTAGCCGCAAGCAATGATTTACGCCTGAATTAATGTGGACGGAAAACAGAAACAGAGAAAAGGCAACCATAAACAAACACCAGATTTTTCTTTTATTAAAAAAAATAAAATAATAAATTTTACCAATATATAATACTCCTAGTAATTCAACACATAAAATAAAACACACAAATCAACACTCGATCAAGTCCAAAATCAACCAGAAACCGAAGAAACAAGAGTCACTACTGTGGGCTTCAACAACAACAACAACAACAACAACAAATCAGAAACGTTCGATCGCTAAAATACACCCGACTTTTTATCTCTCTCCTCCAGATCTACGTTTCTCTACTTTCTCTCTCCTCCAAATTCCCTCTTTTTTCGCTTTACCCTTACAATTACCAGAATTTTTTTCTTCCTTTTCCTCTTCAATTCCTAATTTTTCTTCTTCTTTCGTTAATTTATTGTTGAAATTCGTTTGATTAGGGTTTCCTTCTTTGTTTGTTTGTTTGATTCTTATATGATTATTATTTTTTGATTTGAATTTCGGCTAGATCCATGTGCAATTTGGCGAATTTCTGCTGATTTTTGTGGCGAGAAATCATTCCAATGGCGTAATCTCTCATTACTATTATTATAGTAATCAAAAATTGAAAATAAATATTTGATTTTGTTGCTTTTATGGGAAGAGTCTGGAAACTACGATCAGATGCGTGTTTTGCGGTGGCATTGAAGGAGGAGGGAGGTGTTTGGATCCGTCCTTGTTAAGGGACGGAGAGAGAGTGTGGAGAGAGAAAGTGTGTGTGTGTGTGCGCGCAAAAAAGTGATGGAATTTGAGAGAAGGAATGGACATGGAAATGGATACGGCAATGGTAATGCTAATGGATATGGCAACGGATTGATTTACGATCGATTAGGTTTTGAGGAAAGAGAATGTGGTGGTGATAACAGTCCAACAATGGCGTCTTTGAAGGTATTTCCAGTTTCGTCATCATCTACTTCGTCGGCACCGTCGTCTTCGTCTTCTTCTCCTCTTCGGTACATTGAGCATCATGTCACCAAGCTGGATACGCTTGCCGGTGTCGCCATCAGATACGGTGTTGAGGTATCAAACATTCTTTGGATATACTTTCTATTATTTTATATGAAGAAATACAAGTTGTCAAATCCTAACACTATCCAGCAGAAGACTTTTTTCTGGGTTTCAAGTGATCTTTTGTAGCGCCATTTAGATTTTATGCCACTTAATTCGCTGTCGGTATTTCTGCATAGGCTCTAATTTTTAATGTTAATACGCCTGGCGATTGATAACAAGGAAAAAGAGTTGAGATATGCAATTTTTCATGTTTGATTGCATATGATACTTTGAGTTAATGGATGTTACATGAATCCTCAGTCTATCGGATGAATAGGGAGAATTGAGATGAATTTGCTGTGCGCAGTGAATACAAGAGATTATATCACTCAGATACATCGAGATTAATTTACACAATTTGAAAAATATTAAGTATTGTTGAGCTGCATTCCCCATATTTCAATCAGGGCAGTAACATAGGTGTTTGGTTGCTTCTGATGAGAGGTGGTTTTTTTTTTCTTTGGTGGAAAGTTTTCTGGTAGCTTTAGGTTGATACTTGTAGTCTACTAGTCTGGCATGCTTCAATTTCATTGTCTGTGGTTTTGTTTTAGCTGACAAAGATGAGCGAGCAGTTGGCTGGTCTTATTTACTGACGTTATCTTACACAATGGCTTGTCATTCACTTAGGTTTCTGACATCAAAAAGTTGAATGGCCTCACTACGGATCTTCAAATGTTTGCCCTCAAGACACTTCATATTCCACTGCCCGGGAGGCACCCTCCATCTCCTTGCTTGTCAAATGGTCACAGCGCTTCCGGGTAACTTTCCTATTTAAATTCCAACCCCCTTCCCCCGATGCTACACTGCATAACTTCATGTCCCCTTAGCTTAGAATTTATGGAACATGCCTGTCAGATCATCATAATCGGCTATAATTATTCAATGACAATGCTCTTTGAGTCCCTGATTGTTTCTGTTGTCATTTTGTCTTTGAATTAAATGTTTATTGTCTCTATTTTTTTGCATTTAAGATTACGTTTACATGTCCCCCTTGCTCCTTGCCCTCAAAGAAGAATGAAACTGAGAAAGTCTCTCCCCCCCCCCCGGGTTTTGTGGGGCTATGCTTAGTAGCTAATACACTAATAGAGCAGGATTCAGTTCAGCCTTTGGATCAGCAGAATTTTGTCGTAATTCTGCTGAATTGGGTTTGTATGCTAAGCCCTTTTGTTGTCCTCTTGTAGTTTTAAGGGTTGAGAATCCGGCTTTCGTGTGCTCAGGGGTTAGCAATTTTGAAGACATATTCGTCTCCTTGTGCTAAGGGTTTGGAATCTATATTCTGTTAAATTACAGGTGTGTGCTTTGAAAATAAATATATAAAATTAACAATAAACAGAGTTTAGAGAACTACGTTAGTAGTAGTATTATTAAGTACTTGTATTTATTTCAAGTGAAATGAGGCCTGAACTTTATGCTTGAGTCTTGAGAGTGAACCATTAGCCACTAGATTTTGGGACAAAACATTGGCATAGTCAGCTTATACTTATATTCCGTCCTTCCATAAGATATTAAGAGTCCTCTATGTGAGCACATTAGTGAGTCAGCTGAATCAAGAGTATTTTTGTCTCTATGTTCCTCCACAAAACTTCCCTTAAACTGGAGGCATCATAAGGCTGTTAATGATAAGTTAAATGTGCATTTTCTGGTTTTGCTCGCTTGTCTGTTGTCTCCTCCCGTTACACATTTTCTGAGTCACTTTTAAGCTGGTGATTGTTACATTAAGTACAGAGGGGGTGACAGGAACATATATGTTTTTGCAAGGTTAGGACAGCATAGCTCTTGTGGCTTGTGAACAAAAGGAAGTAGTTTTTAGTTGCTTGTATAGCAGATAGCTGTATGATATGTCTTTAATATCCCTAATTGACAATTGATGGCCAGTATTCCCCTGTTTTACTTGAGGAGTCAAAGTATCCTATAGTTGGGGTGACCCCCACACACCACAAAGCAGCTATTTGTATTTCTTACTTGATGAATTATAGGGATTTATATCATTCCTCTTATGAAGAACTGATCTCCTACTAAAGATTATATAGAACACAGACTAGATCTGTGGTTGCTTCCTTTGAAGTGTATCTGTATCTACACACTAAACTTCTTTTCCCCCCTCCGGAATCACTGTCATCACCTTGTCAATAATCCGTTTTTTTATGAGAATATCGTTCCATGATATTTTGTCAGGGAGTTAAATTCATTATGCTGAATGCTTATTGATGTCTTAAGCAAAAAAATATCATGCATGAGTTCATTTGATGGGCCAGACACTGCCATGGCCAGGAGCTTGGTACAAGGTGCTAGGTTGATGATTTGATTTGATTTCTCAACCATAGCGAGATGTGAGACGTGGAGGAATAGATGATGAAAGAAGCTGAGTCTTGAAGAGTATATCTCAGGTCGACAGGACAATTGATATGTTTTCTGTATGACCTTGTGTTTTCAATAGTTTATATGACAGTTTGTAATGACCCTCTTCGACCAAGTCCTTAGTGACCGTAACAACCCAAATTTGGTGGGCATTTAATAACGTGATGGTGCTAGATCAAAATATCTGTTTTAAATATGGATCAGCTCTCCGGCTATGATGTACTGCTATGTGATTATGCCGTTATACTAGGTTTAAAGTAATTTAATTCATTTTGAAGCTGTAAGTTTTCTTATTTGCAATTGCCATTTTGTAGATCTACAGAAACCAATAGTAAATTACACATGCGATTTGTTCTTTGAAATGTGGCTCACATAAACAATTCCTTATTACAGTCAAACAAGCTCTGAGCAGACTCCAACCCGCCGCTTGCGCTCTGATTTCCTTGATTCTTTTCAATCTTTGAAAGCGACTCCGGAACGCAGGGTCTCACCTGCTATGAGCTCTTTACAAGGCTATTATGGGCTTCATGGAAGGAGAAAATCTTCTGAAGGCTTTGAAATGGCGGTTTACAACAAAGGAAGTCCCAATTACCATCACGATGAAGCATTAACAACTCCCTCCTTGATGAACCCGCCTCTTAGTCATCATAGGAGATCCAGAAGCTTGGCTAATGGTTTCAAGACTGATGAATGTGATCCAACTGAGGACACGAGTCCTATGAGTACTATGAATACTATGAATACAAATGTTGATAAATGGTTTGATAAATTAAGCAGACGTCGTCAAAAATCAGAGGCTGACTTTGCTCAAACTCCTGAGAAATTGTTGAAGGAAGAAAATGGTAGCAGTAGTTGGTTTTCTGCAATTACAGGGAAGGGCTTAGCGCTTAGAACAAAAGCAGCAAGCCGAATCAATTTGGCGGCTGATGCCGAGGCAGGTGGACTCCTGTCCAGCCCAGTGGATTCTCTTGTTGCTGAAAGTACATCAGGAGTAAGGAAGTCCTCAAGCACGCCTAGTTTACAGGACCAGGAAAATAGTAATAGCTCGTCCATCTGGTCGACATCTAAGTGGTCGTCTTTAAAGCCAGATCTGCAGGCTGCCCTTGCAAAACCAATCTTTGATGGTCTGCCAAAACCAATTACTGGTCGAAGAGCTAAAGCTGCTCTGGACTAGCAGCTGCCCATTGATCTCAGTACTATACCCGATTCTGCCTTTTCACAATTCGAAGCTGTTTGTAACCAACCGGCTGCAGTTGGAGAAGAAAGCCACAAACATTCAGAAATTTCTCCCATATGAGCTTGGAAACAAGTACACCAGCCAAATGGGTAGCGCATTACTTCATTCTTGGTGAGATTCATACGAGCTGCAAGCTAAGTACATGGATTGTTTATAATCGTGCCGTTTATGATACTATATGATCTTGTCAGATTTTCCCCACCCCCATCCATAGATTGTATATTGGAGTTCTAGGTCATATCTTCATATTGGAAAAATAAGCAGGTCAGTAGTATATTTATTGTTATTTATTTCATTTTTATATGATCTCTTATTTGTTTGATATGAGATTTAAGTTTACTGTAGTTCTCTCTATTGCAGTTTTCTTTGGCTCTGACTTCATGCTGATTGATGGCAGTGCTTGTGAACCTTTCTATTTTTTGGGATACTTGTATTGTAGCCTGTAATAATTAATTATTCTTCGGAAGTTTATCAAATCTATATACTACATTAAATTCATCTATATTAAGTAAAATGCATTTTTATGATGATTTCTTCTTTTCTCAAATTGGTAGTTTGATGGTGATGCTTTGTTGTTTTCGCATTTCGTGTGGTTCTTATT
Organism: Mesembryanthemum crystallinum; assembly: GCA_030267885.1. Lineage (NCBI taxonomy): Eukaryota > Viridiplantae > Streptophyta > Magnoliopsida > Caryophyllales > Aizoaceae > Mesembryanthemum > Mesembryanthemum crystallinum. The sequence goes on along the minus strand of BSSO01005346.1, from coordinate 6,226 downwards.
AACAATCTTGTCCACGCTAAGCTGAGTAAGTCAAAAAAAATCTAATTCACCTTGTGGAGTATTTTAACCGCAATTTTAGTTTTCTCAACGCAAAACTCTCATGTGGACTGAGGGTGTTTATTTCAATTAAAATGATCTGAATTGAATTTAATGAATGTAAATATGTGAGAGAAATTAAGTTGTATAACTGAACTTGAATTGAACCAAACTAAACCGAATGTTGAATTGGAAAAACGAAATGAAACTCCATAAATGTATAAATAAATCAAACCATTCATGTGAAAGTCGATCTCTTTATTAAGAAATTTCACTTTTGTTTGCCTAGGAAAAGTTGTCCCAATTCTTAATGGCTAGTATATAATCAACTGACTTCAACATTCTTCAACTGAATGAACACACTCTTAGGCTATATTTGGTTAAGTTAGTTGTATTTGCGAGCTGTATCTTTAGCTGTTGGTTCAAAAACTGTTACATGAGAGAAAAAAGAACTAGTTGCAAGTTTTAAACTGTATAACTTGTACTCAAAAGTTAGTTAGTGTTGCCAAACATAACCTTAGTAATTAGATTTTCATGTATAGTCATAATCATTCAATCACGAAGGCTGTGTTTGGTAGGACGGAAAATATTTTTCGGGAAAATAGTTTTCCAATTTTCCGATGTTTGGTTTGCTATTTGACGAAAAACTATTTTCAGATGGAAAACACTTTTCCACTAAGAAAAGAAAATGTTTTCCTTTTGAAAACAAGAGAAGTGCATTTTCCAAAGTTGAAGACCCCTCACCTCATTTTCTCTCTCCTTCGTTCAAGTTGCAACAACTGAGATTTTCCAAATTCCCTTTCTCTCTCGCCCAACTCCTTTCTCTCTCCTCCAACCTCTTTCTCTCTCCTCCATAGCCACTGCCCATTGCAAGTTTCTCATTATTTTGGTGGCTATTCACCTTTGGATGCATGTATAAAGATGTCCATTGATTTATGAGTGCAATTGAGGCCACAATCGACCATAGATGCACGCCAATGGTGGTCGCAGGCGACAACTCCATTAATGACAAAATCTGTGCAAAATTCTCAACTTTTCTTATCAACAATCAATTCACCTCAAGAATCAAATGCGAAACTAACGAAATCGGGCTCCAATTTGCAGAAATTTAGGATTTTGAGAGGAGATGAAAGGAGGAAATTGGGGATCTGGAGAGAGAAATAAGAGTTGCAAGAGGAGAAGTTGCAACACTTGACTTACATTTTTCTTTTTTTCCCTTTCAAAAGTTGAAGTAACCAAACAATGGAAAATCTTTTAAAAATTGATTTTCTTCTTGAAAATTATTTTTAGTTGAAATTGTTTTCCACCATACCAAACACAGCCGAAGTTTAAAATAGTAGGAAACAAATTATTGCACTCTCATATAGTGTGCACTCAGGAGAAAAATTAAAGGTGCAGCTAGACCTGTCAAACGAGTCGGGCGGGTTAGATTGCTTTTGGGTTCGGGTCGAGAAATGGTCAACCTTGACCCTAAAATGTCGGATTTGGTTCGACCTAACGGATCAACAATGCCATTTCAGCTTTTTTCTTACAATTAAATTTTCAACCATTAATCATGCGAAAATGAATCATTAAGTAAGGATTTACCTTATCCAAGCAAATATGGACATAATATAATGCTTTTTTCGTTGTACTTGTATAAATATAAAAGCATATCAAGAGCAGATATTGTAAAATAATGTTAAACCTTTAGTTAGAACCAATAAAAAAGTAAACACAACTACTACTCCGTTCTACAAACAAGGTGACGCTTGATTTTCCGCAACTCACATGCATAAGTTATGGATTTTAAAGAAATTTAGTCCATATTTTGTTACTAATATGGGAAGTTATTCAAACTTTCGGGTCAAACGGGTCGACCCAATAACGGGTCAGGTTTAACCCTAAAATTTCCGCGTCAATCGGGTTTTTGGGTCGCAAAATCTTTGTCAGGACCCTAAAAAACGGGTGGGGTTCGGATCAGGTTTTCTGATCAAGTCAGTTTTTAACAGGTCTCGTGCACCCACTCATGATTGCGCTTATAATTAAATGGGCTACACTAACAAAGAAGCAGGCTTGGACTAAGTCTATTGAATAGATTGGGCTGAGTGCACCTACCATTTTTATACCCAATAGTACCTTATAGTTTACCCCCACCTGCCATATTCTCTCTCCTCCACCTCTTTTCTTACTCAACTTTTATCACTGCTGCTCTATTTATAATTCCTTTTTTTTTTTTTTATAAAATCTTTTGTGTTATTAATTATTATTAGCAATCTAAATATTTAAAATTTAGTGTTATTTTTTTGGAAAAATTACACTTTGGTTACCCGAAATATTGCATAATCTTTTTCTGAAGACCTATATTTTGCATATTTCCACTTTGATTACCTCTAATTATTGGATTGTTTCCACTTAACTAATTTCCGTTAACTCTGTTAACTTATCAGTTAGTTTGATGACGTGTCAGCTATTATTTAAATTGTTATATACACAGTGCTGTGGAAAGACCATGATGCCCCCCACTTAAGTAATGGGTTACATTTATAACAAGTGTGTGGCTGTGATTGATTTCTCACCAATCCAACAGCCAAGATGAAAGCAACGGCTTGTTAAATGAAGGGATCTGATTAAATCCCTTCTCAAATCCAACGACCATAATTTATGATGCCTGCTGCTAATTTGACTAGAGGGAAACGATTATTTTCCCTCTTTTCTCTATAAAAGGGGTTGTATCCAGCACCCACACATGTTTCTGCAACCTTCAAAAAATTTAGTCCAAACCCCAATTTCTCAATTCTCCATTCAGGCAGACAGTAGAGCATAATTAATCCAAAAAATTCCAAAAAAATAAGAAAAAGAAAAAGCAAACAACAAATGGATAGGAAAACATTGAAGTTGATAATGCAATATCTGAAAATCAGAAACAAGAGGTTCCCCAACTGTGATGTGAAGGTTGATTTGAAGATCTGTAATCTGCAAACAACTCATACAAGTTGTTTTATAGATGCAGGAGCTGTAGCTATTTTGCTTGGTGGAATATGATCGAAAATGAAGGAGATGTCAATGATCTCATACAAGCTTGTCATGGTGGTGGCAATGGCAACAAAACAAGCTATGATGATGATTATGAGGATGTGAGAGATGAAATAAGAGAGCTGAAAGGCAATGTCAAGCTACTAATGAAATTATTCCTTGTAATGATTACTGTGCTTGTGATAAAAAATGTATGAATGTAATAAGCAAGATTAGAGCAGTGTAATGAATTAATCAAGTGCAATCACAATATTTTCCCAAAAGTTAAAAGCTAACCCAATATGCATATATACCAAAAAGGGGCACATCTACTACTGACTCAAGCTATCACAAAAGGATATATCAAGTAGCTTGAGTCAGTTACACATGTACCAAACCCTTAGAAACTTCCAAAGTTTGTAATGTGAATGAGATATGCAAAAACTACCTTGGCAACAATTGTAATAGCATGTATGAACTATGACTTGCCCAAAAAATGACCTAGCATGATGTTATATGCAAAATTAAACTAGGATTAAACTACTAATTGTCTAAAAGAGTGCCTAAGATGCACTAAACTCGGAATCCTGAGTTAGGCACCCAGGATCTTGAGAAGAGGATGCAATATCACCATATTTTGGGGCAGTTGGCTTCTTCTTTGGTCTTCCAATAGGTTTCCTTGGTCCTTCCTTCACTGGTCTCTTGTTGCCCTTCTTCTTCACCTCTCCTCCCATACAGCCTCTAGAATTGTGGCCTTGAACCCTACACTTCTTGCAAGTGATGACAACATTTCTCTTAAACCTTGGGCCTTCATCTCTTTCTCTTCTCCTTTGAACCCTTGGCCTGCCTGCCCTTCTAACAAGTTCTGGTGGATCAAGGAGGGGGTTGTCATCTTCTGGGCACATTGAAGGGTCTGCTATTGGGTGTATGCCTCTTTCTTCAAATAAGGGTCCACAAAGTCACTGATCTGTCCTCTCATGTGACTAATGGCACCGGTAGCATGTTTACATGGGATTCCAATATTCTCCCATGCTCTGCAATCACATTTTTTGGCCCTTAGATCAACACTGAAAAAATTGTTGCCATCTATGATCTCATACAAGCCCGTCCCAGCAGCATTGGGGATGCAATAGAATCCATCCTGTCAAGCCCAATCACACTGTTTTTGGACCTTATGGCACATGTCTGATTTTCACTTAGCAATGCCCAAGCTTTTCTTGTGGAATTTCTTCATGACCCTCCTCCTGATGCCCTCAAGCATTGTGAGCATTGGCTTCTCTCTTAAATCTACCAGTTTTCCATTCAAACACTCAGTGAAATTGTTGATAACCTCACCAACTTTCACTTAAGTGTTTAATCTGTGCCTTGCCCACAGCTCCAAAGGGACATCCATCAGGTAGGCATGAGCTTCTTTGCTGACTTTTTTGAACTGATCCATAGCTTTTCTAAAGACAAATTCATTGTTGGATTTTGATGCAACCCAAAAATAGCTCTTAAGCAATTCACCACCACCAAACTCAGCTTTCAAATTGGCATAGCGGTGTCTGGCACAGATCCTTCTTTGCACCTTTGGCATTTGCTCATCTAAGCTGGTTCAATACCCTATATAAACCCAAGTGCAAACATAAGTCAGTAAAGATTATGATATATGGAAAAAATAGAATAAAATGCTAAAATTCATTACCTTTTGTCTATCACTCATCACAATCCAACCTTCTCTCTTCTCTCTTTCTGCCAATCTCTTCAAATGATAGAAGAAAAAGGCCCAACTGTCCTTGTTCTCTTTTTCTACCACAGCATAGGCTAGAGGGAAAATACCATTATCCCCATCTAAAGCTGTTGCAGTCAGTAGAATCCCACCATAATACCCCTTTAGATGAGCCCCATCAATACCAATTAGAGGCCTACACCCATTCAAGAACCCCTCCTTACAAGTCTCAAAGCAAATAAAAATCCTCTTGAACATAGGATTGATCTATGGGGATTTAGTTCTGCTCCACACAATGTGTGTGACAGAACCAGGGGCTTCGTGTTGAATCTGGTTTAGGTAACTTGGCAGCTTAGCATAGCTTGCCTTGTGGCTACCCTCAATAACATCTTTCAGCCTAGCTCTATCTCTGTAGAGTTGGCTTTTGTTAGCCTCAATGCCATATCTAACTTGCAGAATTTCCTTCATTGCTTTGACATTCAAGTCAGGATTGGCTTTAAAATCTTCAGCTAACACATCAGCCACCCAAGGAGCATTGGCAGTTGGATTTCTATCCAATCTATGGCAATTGTGTGTGTTGTTGAAGGTCTTGATTTGAAATGTAATCCCATCAGACAATCTAGAGGCATAAACCCTCCATGGATATGGTTCCTTAGGTTCCTTGGGTTGTTTTTCAGCCTCATCTTTCCCATCCTCATCAAGTTCTTCAAGAGGAACATCTTTGCAAATAGCCCAGAACTTCTCCTTTACATTCCTACATCTTTCAAGTGCAAACCTTCTTGGATTGCATACTTCCTCAGCACCTCCAAGAAGATTTGTTTGGTTTGAAATATCATGCCAATCTCAAGCTTGATCTTCCCATCATGTTGCAAGTGGAACCATTTGCCATTTGTCATCCATGTGTCATCTCCATTACCAGAATCTGTGGCATATATGGCTTCTTCTTTCCATGCATCATCACCACCATCAACCTCAGAATCTTCACTACTGATATCCCCAACCTCTAATTCATCCTCATCAACCAGTGATACATCACTGTCACTCTCCACAATATCACCCTCAAAGTTAGGGTTCCACTCATCTTCACTAGACACAGAAGAGTAGCCATTAAAATGAACCCTTGCTTCACTTTCTCTACTCCTGAAGAGCCTCCTGCCAGCCCTTGAAATTGTTCTTACTTCCCTTTGTTCTTCATCTCTGGGTGAGGTAGTTGGGATTGTTGTTTTTTGTAACACCCCGAATTTTATAGAAAATAAATAAATAAAAACGGGCCAAAAATCCGGTAGAATTCTGTTTGAAAATTGAATAAACCAGCCTTAAAGGCTTAAATAAAAGGGATATTACACAGTGTACCCCTGTGGTTTTGCGAATTGCACAGGGTGTCCATTTTTCAAGTTTCATGCGGCAACTACCCCTGAAAATAAACTTAATGAACACCATATCCCTAACCCTTAACTTCTGTTAAATTGCAGTTAAATGGGCATGTGA
>BSSO01005345.1:0-13268 GCA_030267885.1 Mesembryanthemum crystallinum | reverse complement strand
GTGATTTGATTTGTTTCTTCACAGTGATTATCAACAATACAATGGAGGGATGGAGGGTTTGAGAGAGAGGGGTTTGAGAGAGAATATTTTAAGTCAGAAGAGTTGAATCACGATTGAAAAGGGTAGTTTTGGAACTTTTAGGAAGAATATTGTTACGTCGAGTAATTTTCCTGTTACGTAAAGCAGTTTCGTTTCTGAAAACTCAAAATCAGTTTTTGGAAATCACTTTTTTTGTATTTCAATTTTATGTTTTCAGCTTTTAAAATTAAGTAAGGAACTGTAAGCAAAAAAAAAAAAAAAAAAAATCAGCTTTAAATTAAATTTCTACAGAGAGTTGAAAATTTTTCAATACGAAAAATTGGCAACTTACAACCACCCCAAACAGGGCAAAAGTTTTTTTTATTTATTTTGATCGATCTGATTGTCACTATGTGCTTGCTGATTTGGATCCACCCCTTTTTACACACGCATAAGTTCACACTATATACAAATTAAATTGTATCATGGATGAGAACAGTTTGATACTTGGTGGACCTTTCCTTATTTAAAGTATCAAGCCTCATGTATAAGGCAGACTCATAAAAGTTCTTGTGGGATGGGAATTATGTTGGCGAGGTATGTTCGAATCAAGTTTCGATTTTTTTTTTTTTTTTTTGGGTTGTAAATCGTAAAGATTGAGTTTTTGATTTTGATCGATCTGATTGTCATATGTGCTTGCTAATGGTTTTTGTTACTCAGATTGATGGTGTTGTTCGGTATTTGGTTGATAATTGTAGAATCTTCGAGGAATCAGACTTTTGATATCTTTTTTAGAGTAGAATTTTCATATGTAGTCCATTCTTTTTCATTTTTTGATATGCAATATCCTTTGATAGTTAGCAAGTGAAAATTTTCATATGCAATATGTAATCTTAAAGATAAGTTCGATTTTGATCAATCTGATTGTCACTATGGCCTTGTTTGGATACTAGCTTTTTGAGCTAACTTGTTGCATTTTCAGCTTGTTTGACTATTTGACAATCTGAAAAAACAATAAAGCTTGTTTGGTAACCAGCTTGTTAGATGGCTTTTTGGACCCAAACAATCCAATTTGGAAAAGCTAAGGGGGTAGCTTTTTGCATTGGCTTGTTGAATTCCTCTTTTCAAAGTGACCATCTTACCCCAATGTTGGCAATAATTACACCCCAACCAATTTTACCTAAATTATACCCATGTTACATATTACCAGCTACTGATAACCAGCTAACTTTACCAAACATCTTTTATAACCAGCCACTACCACAAGCTAGTCAAACCAGCTAATACAACAAGCTATCAACAATCAGCTAATCGAACCAGCTACCAGCTACCAGCTACCAGCCACCAGCTGATTGCCAAACAAGGCCTATGTGCTTGTTAATAGTCTTTGCTACTCGAAAGATGAGAATCGAATTTTTGAAATCCTTTTAGGGTTGTTGCCAGTAAAATTTTCATTACGTTCTTTGTATGCTTTCCGTATGTAACAAATTATGCCTTTTTTTATTTCTACCTTACTAATAAGAATAATAATGTATGCAATATTCTTTTGAATGGTTAAGTTTGAAAGATGTTTGGATATTCTTGTGTGTTACTGCTGATGTTAAAGAGTATGGGAGATATTTCTTGATTGTTTGTCCTATCTTTTTGCATTAGAAATCAATACTTTGTTATGTTTCAATTTATTTTAAACAACACTAAGTGGATCATCTTTTGGTGACTGATAGCACTGATATTTTGCAGGTTGTTAATGTTAAAATCGTTCGTAATAAGCAAACTATGCAGTGAGAGTGCTATGGATTTATTGAGTTTGCATCTCATGCAATTGCAGAGAGAGCTTTACAGACTTACAACAACACTTTGATGCCGAATGTTGAGCAAAATTACAGACTTAACTGGGCACTGTATGGATCTGGTGAGAAGAAAGGAGATGATACTCCTGACTACACAGTTTTTGTGGGAGACTTGGCTGCAGATGCTACTGATTACCTTTTGCAAGAAACTTTCAGAACTCACTAACTATCGATCCGTTAAGGGTGCTTTGGTTGTGATTGATAGGCTTACTGGTAGATCAAAGGGGTATAGATATGTTCATTTTGGAGATGAGAGTGAACAAGTAGTCTGTACGTGCTATGTCCGAGATGAATGGAGTGATGTGCTCAGGCCGTGCAATGCATGTTGGAGCAGCTGCAAACAAGAAAAATATGGGTGGAACATTCCATCTGTTGTGCCTGTGCTTGAGATTGATTGATCATCTGGTACTACATGATTTTATCTTCCTTTTCGTTTGTATTATTCAGATTATAGAGTTGGTAAGGTGGACTATGCTCCCTATTTTTCTACCAACATAAAGCTTTTTAGGTCTCCTTTCAGTTGTACCCATGACGATTCGGAGAAATTCAGTTCCAGTGCTTTCGTTTCAGAATTGGGAGCAATTAATTCTATTGAAATATCTAAAACTGAAAACTTATAGAACTACCATTGTCTCGAAGCAGGGTGTCGAGAGGTGAGCCCTGTAGGTTGAATCTTAACCCACTCTAGGTGAGTCTGAGTGACATAGTATATTTATTGATTACTCATTTTTGGCATTTGAGCTGGTAATATTCTTCTGGAGCCTGGAATGTTAAACGTCACTGTCAGTTGCTAAGTATCATCTATCACCTACACATACCCAAATGATTTCTTTGTTATTGTTGTTGCTTAATTGTGATCCTTTCTTCTGAAACACAGCTTCTTACCAGAATTCTTCAGGGAACCCAAATGACAGTGATCGAAATAATACAACTGTGGGTACTTTTCTTAAGAGTTTGCATCCATATTTTTACTTCAAATTCTCTTGACTGAAAAGTTTGATTTCAGATTTTCGTTGGCAATCTGGATTCCAACGTCACTGAGAGCATTTAAGGAAAACGTTCAGTGCCTATGGCGAATTGGTACACGTGAAAATACCAATGGGCAAGCAGTGCGGATTTGTTCAATTTGCTAACAGGTTTGCATGATTCTCTGAACCAACCAATAGTTTTGATAAGTGACATTTCCTGGAGTTGGCACATGTACAGTAAGGTAACTCTTAGCTTTGAGATCTTGCAGAGCTTCTGCTGAGGAAGCATTGAGGGCGTTGAATGGAGCACAATTAGGTGGTCGTAATGTTAGACTTTCCTGGGGACATAGTCCTTCAAACAAACAGGTCCAGATTTGTGTTAATTTTTTTTTATTTTTTATTTTTTTATTTTTGTTATAATCAACTCCCCGTCTTTCCTTGGATGCTGACATAAAGAATCCTTTTGGTTGTTTTTATCCAGCTTTCAAGCTGATCAGAATCAGTGGAGCAAGGATATGACGGATATCAGCAAGGATACGATGCTTCCTATGGATATGTTTCTGCTCCACAAGACCCAAACATGTATTATGGTGGTTATCCTGGATATGGTGGCTATGCCATGCCTCAGCAGGCCCAGCAGCCACTACAACAGCCTCAGGTTAGATGATGGGAACATTTCAGCATATCCATTTTGAAGACAAGATATTTTCTTCAATGGGGGGTTCATTATTTGTCTTTGTGATAAAAGCTTTATTTTGGGATATTGTCTAAATAAATAGAGATGGAAGCTTTAGATGCATAATTTGCACCTCATGATTAATTAGGATAAGATGCGACTTAGCTGGATCAAATGGCCTAGTTTTGAAGGTTGTGCTTTTTTTTCTAGAAAATTTTCTCCCACTTGCCCCTTCACTTCTTCGAAAGTGCTTCTAACGAATTGAGCTTCGTGAAGCAGTAGCTAAAAAATTTAGAAACTAGGCCAAACGACCATTTAATTTGTCTGAAAGTGTAGGTCTGTGGCATTGACAGTTTTGTGATTCCAACTTGTAGCATTAGCTCATAATTGGTTACTTATCATAAGTTTAAACCATCTTGGCCTTTATTTTGTAACATCAACTGCTAAAGAGTTTACTTAGTGCATTAGTGACTGTTGGGTTTTTGCTACCTCGTTGGGTTTTAATGTGAAATCGAGTCATGTTGAATAGTCATGGAATCAGCACCTAGCGTAGTGTTTTTCTCCTTCATGAATGTCTGCTTTAACGGGTAATGATTCTTGAATGTTGCTGCGAAGCTCAATCCTATTTTGTAATTTATGCAGCAGTAATAACCGGTTGCAAGGATGAAGGAGCCAATGGACAGACCAGGGAGCTGCACATTTAGGTTGGAGGGAAACCTGCTCGGGTTACACCCGGCCAGAGAACTTGATGTAGTATAGATGGTCATCTGCTGTGTTGGTTCATTGCTATATATTTAACGGATTTTCGACTTTTGTTTGTTGAGAGCTGCTTTCTGTAGCTTATTTTTGTTACGGCTCTATGTGATGCTGTTGAAACTAATATTACATGAAAATTATATGGCTATGTTGAGCAGAGTGATGCTCTGTTATTGTTGGTATACTTACAGAACCTCTAAGTATATATACAAATTAACAGGTTTCACAATTTTGTTGCATATGAAGACGGTGTTTTCTGTGAAAAAAAAAAAAAAAAAAAAAAAAAACACGAGTAACACTTATACATAACCGTCTAATCATTAGATGATCCAATTTAGGGGCTATATTTTCCAATTAATTACTTTTAGCAATTCAATGTTTGCATTTTACAGCGTAGGTTAATTTTGTAAAACGACACTCAATTGTTAAAAGTCACTCTAAAGTTGCTAAAAATAGTTGATAAATTGCCAAAAGTCACTATTTGATTGGGTCATTTAACGATTAGACGGTTGTATACAAGAATTTGCGAAAAAGCACTCACGTTTTAATTCACATCATAAATTACTCGATTTTCAACAATAAAATTTGGTTATTGTTAATTACGTACTAGTAGTAAATTGTCTCCACATGAGGGTTTCTGTAGCTCGTAGGTAATGTAGCTACTTATTTTCTCTCAATCGTGTCTTATCAGGCCGCCTGATATGGCTTACCAGTATCATTTTATATACCATAAATCCGCCTGATATAATATTTTTTGATTCTCCCTTTCCTTTTTTTAATGAAACTTGGAGCTTGCTTGGCCTGTTTTCCAGATTATTGAGTCTCTCACACTCCTTATTTTACTCTTCCAGCTCCTTCAATTCATTTTCTAACTAGTTCTAGCATATTTATACGTGGGTTAAACACCTCTTGGTAAATGAGATTTAGTATAAATTAAAACTCAATACTTCAAATTGAAGCTCAACCATTTTGGTTTTTATTTTTGTTTGAATCCGTGGTTTCTAGCCCCAAACTTCTTCTTAGATCCCATGTCCACCTGCTAATTACAACTTCCGCATTAAGCGGATAAACCTCGCAGATAAACCTCTCAAGGACTCGGCATGTTAAATTTGTCTTTTAAAGGATGGTAGAGGATCAAGAGATCATTGAGCGGGCAGCAGTAAACGCTGTAAATCCCAAATAGGAAGAAACAAAAAAGCAAACATCAATACATTGCATAGTACACTGAAATTCCCTTCTGTAAACGCAGAAGAATTAAAACTAGGCGCATTCAGCTACTGTAAACTAACTACCTGAAAGTATATCGCTATTGTCCTCCTTAACTATCTCCAAGCACAAAGTTCTAAGACGGTTAAGCAACTATACAAAGATGCCAAAAATTATCTACGATGGTCCTTGCAGATCATAATCCTGCTTATGAGTTGCTTTAAGCAAAACCGTGACCACGTTCCCAGAGCATCTTCAATATGGTTTCTTCATATTTAAGCACTTGTCAGATGCTTCGCTGAACAATTCCTGGACTTGCTTTAATTCCTTATCTGGCATGGCAAGAAAGAAGGAATATGAAACACTCGATACTTTTGCAACTTAAATCGGTTATTTAACTAAAGTTGTTGCTCTTCATTAAGATTGAAAGCTATATTTCGCTATAGGGCACAATTGCATCAAAACGACAAACAATCTGGAACCTAATATGTATGCAAGTTTAGGCGTTTACCAGCAGCTTCCAGTTGCCTCTGCAACTCTTGCCCAACGGCATCATTTTCAGCCTGGTCATATCATAATCGACAAAGAAATAACTTAGTAGACAGCAGAGTGTTGGATCAGTCATATACTAGATTAGTTTACCGCAATACCTGAAGCTCGGCTATTCTTTTCAGTTGAGCCTCTTCACCTCCCTCATCCAGTGGAAGGGCATTAACTAGGGCATCAAACTGCAGAAGAAAAAGTCAATTAAGCTATCAGTGGTGAACAAACTAAGTTGCTAAGTTAAGTCGGTGAAAGTCAATTACGGTTTTTATGATTGTATCACCAAGGAGACAATAAGAACTATAATTACCACCAAACGTTCCACTGGAACTCTGATAAATAATTTTAACTGATGGTGGTGCCGACTAGGGGTGAAAAAATTGATAATGGAAGTAAAAATAACCATCACATGTTGATGACAAGCTCAATATCCTTTGATGACAAATTCTGCAAATTTAGCTTGTGGCATTCTAACACTTGCTAATACCAGGCTATTTTATGCTATTGATGATAAGCTAATAAGCTCTATATTCCTCTACGAAACTTTCCACTGGATGCAACTCTGTGGAACTCAATAATTAGGCTACCTATGATTGTAATATTAACACTTGGATTGTATTATTGTGTTACCTGCTTAGCAGCTTTGACAAGAGCGGCACTTGCAGTTTTAGGCTCATCTGCAAAGTTGGCCGTATCGGGCGCGGGATTAGCAGCAGGTGGTTCGGGATAATTGGGCGAAAGGCGAACAGCAGGGGCATCCCTTTGTAGGGTTCCAAAAGTGTTGAATGCAAGAGATGCAATTAGATTAACTTGTTCTTGTAGCTGAGAAATAATATCCATCTTCAAAATCAATCAAATCCCAGAAACCCTAAAAATAAATAGCCTGGGATTAGCAAATAGTTGAGTGAGAATTGCGAGTAGAGAGAGAAGGAGAGTCGACTGACAAATTAACCAATTCAACATTCTAATTTGATCAATATATATCAAACCCTAACCTTTTAACTAACTGCATATTCATGTAAAAGTCCCAAATTGATTTCTCACCCCCAAATTACTAACCAACCTAGCAAATAGTTCACCAATAGCAATAGCGAAAACAAAATGAAATCAAAATCCTAGCTTAAAATTGAAAGAAAGATGGGAAAATGTAGAATGAATTACCTCTCAAAGTCTAAGAATTGGGAGAAACGAAGGCCGACACAGTGGCAAACAAGGAACGCAAGTAACGCCACTTACTTGCTACCGTCGTCGACGTCGATGAGCTCGAAATCCGCCGGAGAAGGAGTTTTCCGGCGACCGGCAGTGGGGCGTCTGAGACAAGCTAAGGTCGTGGGGTGGTCGGAGAAGATTCGAAGAAGACAGCCCAGAGTTCAAAGACTGAGAGATTGAGCATCCTGTTTTTTTTTAACAAAAACTTGTACGAGCCGGCTCATCCGCTCATTCAGCCTGAAAATGGTACCGGAAAAGTGGTGATACCACCTTTGATAGCAGGCCCTCGTGTATGAGGCCACAAGAATAACTGGTTTTTGTTTTTAATGTTGGGCTTGGTAATTCGGTTAAAAAGGTTGAATTTCTGGTTATTTTCAGGTGTGTAGTAGAACAAATAAAAGGGAAATATTTTTTATACTAGTTTTACAAACGGGTCAAATTTGGATCAAATTTTGTTACGATTCGGGTTTTTGTTAGTAGCTTTAGGTTGGGTTCTTGTCCAAAAATGGGTGGGATTGGGCTTTGTGAGGACTGAGTTAGTAGGTTAAGAAGGGGGGCAAGGCTTAAAGTTTATTGGTTTTTACTCCATCCGTCCTAATATAAACTTAACATTTTTCTATTTGGTCCGTCTCATAATAAATTTAACATTTCTATTTTTGGGTATTCTTTTTGTGAAAATTGACCAAACTACCCACTCCCAAACCCATGTGGCAAAAGCTTCTTTCATAAATCATGTAGAAAAAATAAGGGCTTTATTGTTTAAATACTTTTTTCTTAATCTTTGTGCATAAAATAAATGTTAAGTTTATATTGGGACGGAGGGAGTACTTTTTAGTGGTGCTAAAAGTATATTGGAGAGAGGGAAAGATAAGAGGGGTAGATAACGTAATTTTGTGGAGGGAGGAGCTACGACGGTAGACAGCGAAAGCGTTGCCAATGCCAGTAACGAGGAGGAGAGAGAGCTCGAGTCGAGTCAGTCGAGGATTGGTGAGAGTGATTAGAGAGGGTTTTTATATAAAAATATGTACTCATATCAAATACAGATATACAAAGCATCCTTTTGCAAATTCATGTAATTCAACACTCTTGTTATGCTATAGTAAAGTATAATCTTAATACAAATTGAATTTTATCTAATATAAGAAAGTGAATGATCTCGCTTTTTTATACTGGTTGCATCTAATATGGTATCAAGATCATTTTCTGAGAATCGATGATATGATTACTGAATGACAATGTAGAAATGTGAACGGGAGATAGATTGTTGTAACAGAGAAATACTATAGGTTAAATAACTGAGAAAATCTATACAGATCGATAGATTCTTCATATAGAGGCGATATTATTCATGCAATGGCTAGGTTGAAAATGAGTGCCAAATTAGTAGTTGTCATTATTCATTATGTAGTTTTTTAGGTGCTAAAATATGTATCGCAAATTCTCGGGTTATAATTGTGTGCTTTAACGGGTAATGATTCTTGAATGTTGCTGCGTAATTTATGCAGCAATAACCAGTTGCAAGGATGGAGCTATTGGGTAGACCAGGGAACTGCTCATTTAGGTTGGTCATCTGTTGTGTTCTCTATGTTGGCCTGACTGTTCATGTTAGGACTTAGGCCCAAAGCTCTCGAATTTTTTTAGAAACTTGAACGAATGCATGATATAGTTCTAAACTTGGTATCTTAGTACAAACTCATTCACTAAATTCACCAGACATCATTCAACAATCCAGCAAACTTAGAAAATTCCACACTCATAACTATTTATTTCTGTTGCTACAAAGTTCCATATCTGAACAATTACAAGCAGAAGAAAAAAAACATGCCATCNTCGAAACACCAGTCCTATCTAACAAACAAAGCATAAACTAACTATATTGACATTAGCATTGATCAATATTTTCAAAAACTTAAACTAGGGCTCATTTTCTACCAATAAACGATCACATGATATCCTTCTGAACCAGTCATTTTGCACATACTTGTTCACTAAATTCAGTAGAGTGCCTTAAATCCAACAAAAACTGTAGAAAATACTGTACTCTTTAAAGACTACCTCAATAGCGACTAAATTCCATGTTTGAATTACTACAAGCAGAACAAATGAACATGGTATCACCAAAGATGTGTACAAAAACAAAGCAAGTTCTAAACACAAACTCTATTTAACAAGCAAAGCATAAACTAACTGTGTTGACATTTGCAATGATCAAATGTTCAAAAGACTCAACAAGACAACAACAAATCGATTCACTGATCACCTGCTTCTTCCCCCGACCCAGTCTCCATTGGGCTCACCTCATAGGTAGGTTCTTCAGGCACTGTATCAGGCTCATCAGTGTCCCTGTTCTCCATTGTGCTCACCTCATTAGTAGGTTCTTCAGGCACTGTATCAGGCTCATCAGTGTCTGTGTTCTCCATGCTGACTTGAAATCCCGAAGTAATGCCAATTTCTGGGACCACATCTGTTTCCATGACAGTTGGCTCCTTCGCACCAGGAAATTCAGCTTCTTTGGCTGGAACAACTGCTTCCTCCAGCACAGTAGTATCTATTGCTTCATCGACCTTGGCAGCTAATTCAGGAACGCATTCTTCAGAGTGCACATCGCTTGAACCAATATTCTCGGTTGTTTGATCTGTCTTCTGCACCTTTGCTAGAGGCTCTGACGATTCTCCCAAATCATCCCTTCTAGGAGCTTTGGGCGAAGGAGAACTTAGAAACAACTTATCTTCTGGTGGAATTGGTTCCAAAGCATCAACTTCTACAACCTCAACTTGAACATCACTTTTCACAGCCATTACAGGTATTCCTGTTTCCAGCTCTTCTTCACCTCCAACAACAACTGAAGGTTCTCTCGAAGGTGTTTCGTGTTGCTGAACAACATTTACCAAACTTGGTTCTTGCTGTTGCTGTTCTGACTGCCCTTGTGGTAGTATAACAGTATGACTTTCCTGTTGAGGGACAGTTTCTACAGCTGGTGGTTGCTGTTGTTGCTGATCAACATTTACCAAACTTGGTTCTTCCTGTTGCCGTTGTTTCTGCTGTTGTAGTTCTGTCTGCCCCTGTGGTAGTATAACAGTGTGACTTTCCTGTTGATGGATAGTTTCCACAGCTGGTGGTTGCATTTGCTGCTGATCTTGATTAGTTTTTGTTGGCTTTGAGAAAGAATCACTACCACCACCAAGTTGAGGAACTTGTGGGATTGGGAGGTCCTTTCGCTTGTACATCTTAACATTCGGGGCAATGTCATTCTCAGGAGTGATAGGAACAACACTGTCTTCCTTGAACACGAGACCTTTCATATAAACATCAGTGCCATTAACTCTAACCTTGAGGAGATACCCTGCATCTGTGGCGCACTCTAAGACACCTGTAACCCCTTTTCCCACTAACTCATCGTTGCTGTTAAGATCTTCCTCATTGCCAGGTGTTGCTTGATAATCGACGGGATCCACTACCATAGGAGCCTTACCCTTGGATGCAGTTTGTGGTGTTGTGGGTCTGGCTGCACTGAATCCCAACCCTTGCTGAAATATTCTGGTAGGAACAACCACAGGGTTCATAGGAGGTCTGAATATGGCCTGCGCTTGAGCCTGATATTGAACCTGAGCCTGGGCCTGGGCCTGGGCCTGGCTCTCATCTTTGCGAGGACGACCTCTTTTTCTCTTAACGGGTTGGTCAGCTCGCGGTCCAGTGTTTGTAGGTTGATTGGGATGTTGGTCCATTCTTCAGTGTCGGCAACAACTAATGTTTTCTGAGGTCTCACACAAATCTCACCTGTGACACATATACATATGTTAGCTAAAACACTAACAAATGAGCAGGTTGTAATGTACTTTCTGGCATAATAAATTAGAAACAGAAGAAGAAATTAGCCTCAACCCAGAGCACTAGATGGATTATACTTAAAAAGACACTAGTTCAGCAAAAGGAGTTTAACAAATGTAGCAAAGATCAATCAGTAGTAATAAAAAGCAAACAAAGAAGTAAAGAATCACCAATTAACTAGGTTCTATACACACATTGGAAATGGAAATTCCATCTTCACTGCCCATCAATATACTGAAGAATTGAAGAAGGAAACTTGAGTACTTGCAAAAGAAACATGTAGTGTAGGAAATTTAACTGTTGATGATATAGTCAGAAAACATGTTACTTTTGTTAAATAATGCAGGTAGTCTGTGCTAAATTAACCAGTTTTTCTTGCAAAAAACATTTAGTCTAGGGAATTTTACTATAGACGAATTAGTCATAAAACTTCTTTATTTCTTTGTAATTTACTGTTCTGTATTAAAGATCCATTAGTTATATCTAAAAGCAAACAAAGAAACAAAGAATCACAAATTTGCTGGGTTCTAAACATTGCATTAAAACAATACTTTCCTTTTCATTGCCCATTCTTATGTAGAAGATCTAAAGAAATGAAAACTCGAGTACTTGGAAAACAAACATGTATAGGCAAGCAAATTAAGCTATCAACGATTTAGACATAAAACGTAGGTTATCTATGGCAGAGAATGCAGGAAATCTATGTTATATCAACTAGTTTTTCCTGCAGATTCTCCCCATTTCCTTTGTAGTTTCATGATCTCCATTAATCCAGCATTCTGTAACTGATTGAAAATGCTAAATATTTCTAATCATTACATATAAATGAGACCTAGCCAGAATTGATGGCAAAGAAGCAAATATGTCCATTCTTAGAAAAATCCCTAGCTCTTAGTTTTTGGAAACAGAGAAATCAAGACAAGCAAGATTTTGAAACAGAAAACTTAATAAGAACTGTCATAAACCACAATTTGGGTTCCACCCATAAAACTTCAATCATTAAACTTATCAGTATTATCATGTTCAACTAATCAAGAAACATAAGAACACTGAGTCTCCAACCACATAGATACATTCTTGTAAAACCCTTTTTTCCTACTTCTGCTACCTGAATTCCATTCAAGAACTCCACCCCAAGTTCTACTTACACTAACTCTTCATTAATGTTTATACAACAACAACCCATATATTCGACCCGAAATTTTCTTGATGAAAAAAATGCAGAACAACCCATATATTCGACCCAAAGTGCAGAATGTCTAGTAAATAGTTGAAAATTGTCATGCAACATTGATTTTACTCTTCAATCATGAATTAATATATGCATGAAAAAAAAAATTAAATCCATAAATGTAAACTAAATTAAGCTTGGAATGTCACCTGGGTTAGTACTCAGGCATCAAGAACCCATGTTCAAATCAAAAGAATATGCATCTTGGGTCTTGGCACATAATTCATAGTACAAAATTTAGTTTCCCAGATAAGGAAATTTCCCCACAATTCATAAATATAACAAACAATACATCAATTATACTAACAGTAAACCTAAGATCACTGTCATTGTTATGGTTCAAGATTATCATGAAACTACAAATTTTACAAAATCAAAGCATTTCCCAGAAAATAACACGTTAATAGAGAAAAATTGGATTGGCTCCCGCTAACCTGGAAGAATTGTCGTCTTCAACTAAATCAACTGTGATTAATTTCTTTTGCAGTCGTAATCTTACACTCAAGACTCAAGAGAGAGAGAACGTAACGCTTTTGTGCGAGTTGAATATAAAGTTTTCACCCTCCAAAGAAACAGGACATTAAAGAATAAATTCTAACGAAATCCTCAAATACCTTTCTCCCGATCCAAATAAAGTAGTACAAGACTAACATTCGTGCAACCTTCTAACCGTTTATAGGAGTGATTTTTAGCGAGATACAGTAAAATTACCCTTAAGTCGTAAAAACAATATCCCTCTTAGTCAATTTCACTTGCCTAGACCTGGGTGTAGGTAACGCTGTCTGCACCCTGGGATAGTTCATAAATCATGAACATAAGGTTCATAAAGTATTAGATAATGGTTCATATAAGACATGAATTAAAAGTTCATAAGAATCTAAACCAATAGTTCATAAAACATTAACTGAAAGTCCATAAAATATTATCCAATAGGTCATAAGTCATGCACCCCGTTTTTTTTAAATGTCGTTTTAGATTTTCGT
>BSSO01005344.1:0-13268 GCA_030267885.1 Mesembryanthemum crystallinum | reverse complement strand
ATTACTTTGATAATTTTGTCTACTACACAAGGGCAATAAAGTAAATACAACTTCTTTTGTTCATTAAATGTGAGGATATGTCTTCCTTCATGTGCCATGTCAGCAAAATTGACGGAAAAAGTAACGGAGTTAGAGGTAAGTATTAAAGTGAAACTTTTTGTCAAATCTCAGGTCACCAAAATGAGAATAGTTAAAATTGAGGTCACCAGTTTGATATTACGCTATACGTCAGGGCACCAAAATGGAATTTTTCCTTTTTTTTTTTTTTGTTTTTTTTTGCGCTATGCTAGAATAGAGATATATGGCTATGCTAGACAAGAGCTGGTGTTTGGTAAAGTTAGTTGTAGCAGTAGCTGTTATTTCAAATCTTATTTGGTAGTTGGGAGAAAAAAGAACAAGTCTCAAACCTCATGCTGTAAGTTTTACTCAAAATTTAGCTGTCAAGTGAAAGTTAATGTGTAGCTTCCAAAGATTAGCTATACTTGCTAAGTCAAAGCTAGTTGTTGCTTCAAATCTTATGTGGTAATTGAGAGAAAAAATAACAAGATGCAAGTTTTAAACTATAACTTTTACTCAAAAGCTACCTGTTGTAAACATAGCTTAGATAGGGTAATTTTTACATGGCCACCGCTAAATGGTGGCCGTGGAAATATTATTGGTTTGGTCGGAACCAAACTGTATTTGGTTGCAACCAAAGTCAAAAAAATGATAATCATAACTTTGGTTGGACCCAAAATGTTTTTGGTTTCAACCAAACTTATAATTGATAAGATAAAATAAACGCATAAGATTAGTTTACTTAAATCTAACGGTGTATATTAAAAGTTTCAGTTGCCACCATTAAGCGGTGGCCATTGTAAAATTTTCCAGCTTAGATATATATAGAGCATGTAATTTAATTATGGTAAGTATGTTGGAAAGGTTTTTATTTTTTTGAGATTAGGAAATATATCATTAATTGGAATCAATACGGCATCGATAATGAACATCCAAATCAAACTCTCATCAATATAATGAATTTAAACAAAACCTCTTTCCTAAGAAAACTAAATATCTAACAATTCTCCATGCCCTATATCACATTGTTATCTCATAAAGTAGGGTCCATCGAGGGGGTCTATCAAGTCGACAAAGTTTTTTAAGGGTTAAGATGCTTCTATTTCAGTATAATGTAGACGAAAATTTGACAATCGTTGCAAATCCATACAAGAAACAATTAGTAATAAATCAGTTCGACAGCTAAAAGCTCTAATAAAATAGAGACTTCAAAATCTCACGAAGAGAGATTAAAGAACTCAATAAATGGGACAAAGACTATAAAAAGAGACAAAGAAACTTAATAATTGGGAAAAACGAGAATTATTTAGATAAAAACTAAAAAATAAACAAGAAGTTTGGGGCTTATCACTGGCAAAAAAACCAATAGCAGCTCCCTAGATTTCTATTTATTTATTCCCTAGATTAAAAAGAAATGAGGCTAGATATGTAAAAGTTGCTTCAAAAAAAAAAAAAAAAAATCCAAAATTTCTTATTCTACATTGATAATTTATTTTTCAATTTTATCTGAATATTCATGGTCTCTAGATCTATTTGTGAGTTTTTGCCCCAATTATTGTGTTTCTTTATCTATCTCTCTCTTTTATTGGGACTATCGGTTCCAATCATTAGGTTCTGTAGTCTCTTTTGTGAGAGTTAGAGATCTTTATTTAATTAAAGTTCATGGTTTCTCATATAGATCTGCAATGGATGTCAAATTTTAATCTATGGTCTACTGAAGAAGATAAATTTCAACATTTTGAAAACTTTGCTGGATCGAAAGACCCCTTTGAAGGAGACCGTATTATGAGATAACAATGTGATATATGGTACGCCAAATCGTAAGATCTTAGTTTTCTTAGAAAAGAGATTCTTCTAGTTTCATTAGATTTGAATTCGTTTCATTTTGATGTTAATTGTAAATACCATATGACTTTCGATTAATGAATCATTTCCTATTCTAAAAAAAAATACAGAATGATTCTGTAAGCCCTTGAACAAATGTTAGGAGGTAGACTCTCTACCACATTCGTCGCTACCATCCATCTAGTATGGCTTAGAATTGGCAAAACTCAACTTGGCCCACTCGATACTCGACCTACCTGACACCTGAAAATGTACCAATATAATATTATTTGAAACCGACCATACCCGATATGTTCCAAGTCCCGACCTAATACCGATTAGCCCAATAGCTTGAATTAACCGTCATCTAATAACACTTGATCCGAGCTAGCCTGAAACCAAAATATTGCGAAATTGAAATCAACGTGATATATGAATATGCTCAACCAAAATGATCAAAATATCCAAATTGAACAAAAAACTCTAAACTTGTGAGATCTAAGAGCACCAAAACATGTTTTTTTTTTTTACCTTTTTTTGTTTTTTTAATGAATTGCTATATTGACATTAAAGCTCTTAACTGTATGCTTAGTTCATCCCGATATGATCTAAAAGCCGATTAATTCAATAACCCAATTAACCACAATAAAAACGAATCTGGCTCGAATTAATATGAAACTTGAACTAACCCTACTAGAATTGACCCAACATTTGACATCATATGAAACCTAATTTAATCCAACCCGATCCAAATTTTCTTGTGATTCGAATAATCCGAAATCAAATTACCCATCCCAAAATCATCTCAACAATTAAACTTTCAATGGGTTTGACAAGGTCCATGGAGGAGGTGAGCAACACCCCACACAAGTCAAGTGAGGGTCCATCCTAAAACCAATTCGCAATAGGAGGAGTAGCCCATCTGTAGTAACTATTAAAACTTGGTTTAGCATTCCCACGTGACACTCTTTTAGGAGGTGTACCAGTTACCATGTGTCCTTATTTCATTGGTCCACGTGGCACTATTATAAGAGATGTGCCATGTGTCCTTATTTTATTGGTCATTTTCATCATTTAAAAAAAGGGAAATATTCATTTTACGTACCCTATGTTAGGCCTAATTGCATTTTGTGTACCCGCTTTTTTAGTAATCTCCTTTTGGGTACCTGAAAGACCAAAAGTTGTTGCATTTTGAGTCATTTCACTAACGGGATTAGAATTTTCGTTAAATGCTGACGTGTCACTAAGCAAAAAATTCTTGAAAAAATCCCAAAAAGCTATAGAAAATTCCCAATAGTTATTGATAAATTTAATGTTTTCTAGGATTTTTTAATTTTTTTTTTGTAACTTTTGGGGATTTTTCGGATTTTTAAGATTTTTTTCTTAATGAAATGTCAGCATTTAACGGAAAATTTAACCCCATCAGTGAAATGACCCAAAATGAGACAATTTTTAATTTTTTAGGTACCTACAATGCAATTAGACCTAATATCGAGTACCGAAAATATCCTTAAAAAAATAATCGTGCTAAGGTTTGAACCCTAACCTTAATGTTATCATACTAATTGTTTTACTAATTGTCCACCTACATTTATATGTTAATTTGACTACACTAGTTATCAATTGTATTACAAAGATTATTTATCAATTTAAATACTACAACATTTTTCAAAGATTTTTCATGCTAACAATTTTTATATGTCAATTAACAATTTGACATAATTTCTTATCTATTATCAATTATCATAGTATAATTTTAAAACCCAATTATTATTTTATTTTTTGACTCTTACACTTCACGCTTTTCTTTTCTAATTTAGTGCTTTCATTTAATCATCGAAAGTTTTTCGCTTAATTATCTCTCTATTAATTTATCTTTGTTGTTGTTAGGCTGTTAGCTATATGAAATGTTATATTTGTACGTGCCTATGGTCATTTCTTATTTCAATATGTAAACTCATGTTTATAACCTATTTGAATTATTTACATTAACTCTACGATATCAATACCGAAATTCAACATGAAAATAATTATGTAAGAAAAACTGAAAAAAAAATTAAACCGGTGCATCGCACGGGGCTCAAACTAGTTTGAATTATATATTGGTGTTTCTCCCCCAAATCTTTTAATGTGGGACACAAGTCCACACTTTATTTTAACACTCCCATGCACGCGAATGCTTCTTATGGGCTTGAAGTGTGGACTGACACCCCAAGAATGACCATCGGGGCTCATGAATAACCATATGGGAAATTGATGATATTAGGGAACCCATGAACACCATTTGGGCTCCTACACCATATTAAATTTCCAAAGGGCTTGGACAAGGCACATGGAGAAGGCGAGCAACACCACACACAAGTCAAGTGAGGGTACATTTTAAAACCAATTGGCAATAGGATCTGGAGGAGTAGCCTATTTGACTTATATATTGGTGTTCTCCCTCAAATCTTTCAATGTGGGGCACAAGTCCACACTTTACTTTAACATCAACACACCCGATTACCACCTCTAGTCGAGCTGGGGTGTGGCTTCTATTGTTTTTTCACTCTACTTATGTTAGGAAAATAGAGCTTCTTTTGCGGAAGCGATCAAAGGATCACCAAATAATTGGAAGAATAAGAGAAGTAGAAAACTAAAGGGCAAAATAAAAACTCACGATTTACATTAAACCCGAGAATCGGGAGAAAAACCACGGATAATGGTAACAAATTCACTATAACGATGAGTAGAGTACAAAAGATCTTCAGATGCACAATGTGTGCAACTAACGAGGAATATTAAGAGCAAAATCTCTCAAACTAAACCTCTCTCAACAAACAACTGAATAATAAATGTCGGACACCTGATCTTGAAAAAGATGATCTTCAATCTGGTAGGAGGTCTCCTTATATAGGCCATACAATATTAGGAAAGTAAAATTCAACTAGTATATTACTTTTATAATTACAACTAATTAATATCTTAAATATTATCTTCAACTAATAAATAGAAAAATTCAATAAAACAAGAAAACTAATCAAATTAGGAAATTAATGGGTGTTGAAGGCTTGGGCAATAAGTCGGCCAAATATTCCATAAATCAACTTCAAGCAAAAGATGCCCAATATAAACACCTCACTGGTATGATATTTTGGGGCATATTACTAACAACTTATATTTTTACCCCATGTTTTATTGTGGTAAGTGATGAACATTTGCTAGCCATTAGATATATTTTATGTTCTCCACAAGCATCTCCCTTTGATTACTCCACTTAAACTTTTTTTTGCCCTAATTATAAATTTTATTCCTCTATAAATATGGGGGAATTCTTTCACGTCCACCGCTAAATATTGGCCATGAAAACATTATCGACCAAACTATTTTTGTTGCAATCAAAGTCATAAAATGATAAGCGCTCAAAAGAACATATTTTTATTCCCCTATACTTGTTCCTTAGTTGTTCCTTGTTGAGTCTTTGTGTCATTTTAGCTATTTTCTTATATTTTGGGTCTTATTTATTAGTTTCTTAGTTTAATTAATTTCATGTTTTAGTAGCTGTTTTTGATTTTAGTTAATAAAGCACCACGAGCTCAGTGAAGAAACAGGGAGAGAAACAAGGTCGTAACTCATTCAGTTCTTGCAACGTTGCATTGGAGGATAAGGAATAGGCAGGGGAATAGTTAGGCAAAACGTGTACATTAAAAGATGAATTTCATGCTAAGATTTCGTCCATATTTTCACTGTACTAGATCTTCTATACGTCTTAGGATGATTTTTGGTGATAATATTCCCAAAATTTTATTCTAAGGTGGTATGTTTGGAGAGCAAGGCAAGAGACAAGAGGTAGAGTTTTATGTCAAGTAAGACTCAACACTTTCCTAATACTAGAATATCTCTAAAAGGAGATAATCTGAATATAATTAGGGTTGGGCGTGCTCCTCAACCTATATAATGAGAAGATCAACCATAGAAGAACAAGGTTCGTCCCTTGGACGAAATTCACAATTCACGTTGTAGTAGCAGTAGAGGAACAGGTTGAGTAATAGGTGGTCTTCCAGCAGCAAAGCTGTTTCACCTTTGATTGCCGGTTTTCTAGCATGAGTTTTATNCAGTAGACATATTGGATTGAAGCCATGTAATAGTTATTCGTGAGATAAGTGTTTTGATTTTATGTTACTCAATTGCTAGTTCTTATATTAATGTATTATTTGCTAGTTAATGATCATGATTGATTGTTAGATTAATTAGGAGCGCTATTAATTGATTTAGCATTATTTCTATCGCTAGTCAATTATTTATTTCCGTAATTGCATAGATCTATTAACACGAAGTGGCAACTAGTTCAAATTTTGGACCCTCAAAGGGTTTTAACTTGGCTAGAGTATGACATAATCTAGGCTAAATCGACCTCGCAGGTACTGTGTTGGTTTTCTAGGGTGGTGATGACTTTCTAATGTGTTAATGCTGCCATTAAATCAAATCTCGCGCGCTGGTGTATTGGGATTGTCTAATAGTTAAAGTTAGATCTCTAGGGTTGGTCCAGATCTAGTTACACAGTAAGAAAAGTTAGGGAATTTTAGCATCTAAAGTTCCGCAGCCAATCTATTTTATTAGCAATTGTATGTGTCTATGACTGAAACATATTGCATGATGGATTTCTAAGTGTCTATTGAGTGCTTATCATTTTTTTGCTTTCGTTCTTCATATATCTTTTAGTTAGGTTAGTTTATATTCATTAATTCATCCAAAACCCCCCATAAACTAGGTCACAATTGTGTAAATATGGGTTATCATTTTGGTGGGATCGACCCTTACTTACCCTATCTACTTGTGTTTTTAGGTGTTAGTAAGTGTATTAATTTTGTTGCGGTAACAACACGCATCAGAAACATACTCGTCAATTTGCTTAGACTCAAAGTATTTTTGTGTTCAACCAAGGCAAGGAAGCCGGGATGTAAGCCCAATATGGCTCAAAGGTCTTTAAACCACAAACACCACCCTCCACTTAGAAATGGAGAGCAATGACATTCGAATCCCCAACCTCTTGGTTAGAGGTGAGATAGCTTACCAACTAAGCTCCCCACTTTTGTTCACCAAACTTGATATATGATATAGGTGAAATAGTCATAAATGAATGTAAATAGTCATAGATAAAATGGCTAAAAGAATACACACATGGGGATTAAGGAATCTTTCATATGCTGGAAGGTTTCAGCTAGTAAACTGTGCTTATAGCCATACACTCATACTGGAGCCAGATCTTCATTTTGCCAACCATGGTCCTCAAAGAGGATACTGCTATATGCAGGAACTATTTGTGGGGGAGAGAGGCAGAGTATCTCAAAGCTCCTCTAATAGCTTGGGATATAGTGTGTAAGCCAAAAAGGGAAGGTGGACTTGGGGTTAGAGATGTAATCACCTGGAACAAAGTTGCAATTGGGAAGTTTGTTTGGTACATTGCACAAAAAGCTGATCTACTTTGGATAAAATGGATAGACCATGTATATATGAAGGGAAGAAACTGGTGGGAGTATGAAGCACCACAAGACTCAAGTTGAGTCCTAAATAAAGTGTGTGAAATGAGGAAATTGCTGAAAAATGGATTCAATGGGAATCAGTGGATGGCAAACAATGGCAAACAATGGCAAATATACCATAGCCAGTGCATACAAATGGCTAAGAGGAGAGCAGCAAATATGTCCATAGCATAAATGGGTTTGGAGTAAGCTGAACATCCCAAAACATAGTTTTATAGCGTGAATTACAATGAACAAAAGGCTCCTGACAAAGGACAAGCTGCGCAAATTTGGGATTAGTGCAGATGATGAATGCCCTATATGCTCTTACTCCTCTGAAACAACAGAACTAATGTTTGAATGCCCCTTGAGTAAACAAGTATGGGAACAGATACAGTCTTGGCTAGGATCATCAGCAAAAAGCTATACACTGCAGGGTAGTTGGAAATGGATAAAAAGGAAGAATATGAGCAAGTTTAGATGAACTGTGCATCAATGTATACTGGCTGAAGTAGTGTACATGATCTGGCAAACAAGGAACAAGGCAATGTGGGAGATGACCATTAGAAGGCCTGAGGCTATTGTCAAGCAAAAAAAAAAACTGAATTCCAAGGCAAGGGTAGGAGCAACCAGAATGTTACTATTGTAGATAGAAATTGGTGTAACAAGCTATTTTATTAACCGTCTTTGAAAAAATAACCATTTAGAGGAGACCCTACTTAGTAGGTGCGCCTCACATAATTATTCTGCTAGTGTTTCTGCTTATAATGAACAATGTGTAAACTGTTTTGGTGTTTCATATTAATACAATTTTCTATGGTTCACAAAAAAAGTAAAATGTAAATGGATATATAAGATTTCTTTACTTAAATCTAACGATATAGATTAAAAATTTCAATAGCCACCGTTTAGTGGCGGCCATTGGTAGTAGCACAAGGACACAAGAGGAGGGGGTTGAATTGTGTTACCCAAATTTGCGGAATTAAAATTAAAAGGAAAATAGAAATTTAAAGTACTCACGATTTACATGGAAAACCCTTTGCAACTCACAAAGGATAAAAAACCACGGCCCAAATGATTTTAAGTACTAATTTTATTGATGAAATAGTACAACTCGATAAAGTTAACTCTAACCCGACCCACGCACTTGAACACTCGTTCAAGCCAAATGCACCTAGGAACTCTTCTAATCCTATCCCAACAACTAACTCTAGTTGCTGAAGAACTCTCAAAATACCTTATAATACTTCTAGTAAAAGTTGGAAGGTACACAAGAACCTATAGCAATGCAAATGGAGATTTATGTGTACGTATGTGTATTGGGAAACGGTTTGAAGAACAGAATGTTCAATGAAGAATGCTATGTTTTCACCAAAGATTTCCACTCACTGAAAGTTGTACTCATAGAAAGTGTGTGTAGATGATATTATTTTTGGCTTTACTAATGATACTATGTGCACTAGCTTTTCTGAAATAATGTAAGGAGAATTAAAATTCTTCCTTGGACTACAAGTAAATAAAAAAAAAGGAACGGAATTCAAATTTATCAACAAAAATACGTGAAGGAGCTATTAATGAAATACAAGATGCAGGATGCCAAGCCTTATAACACTCTGTTTTTAACATCACATAACTTGGATATGGATGAAAAAGGTACACTTGTCGATTAAAAGGAAAATCAAGGTATAATTGGCTCCTTACTATATTAAACTGCTGGTCAACCTGATATTGTTTATAGTGTATGTTTATGTGCTCGTTTTCAATCAAGTTCTAAAGAATCTCACTTAAAAGCTGTTAAAAGGTAAGGAGCCAGTCACACCTTGATAGTCTATTTCATCGACAAGTGTACCTTTTTCATCCATATCCAAGTTATGCGATGTTGAAATCGGAGTGTTATAATGCTTGGCAATTGTATTTCTTTAATAACTCCTTCACGTATTTTTATTGATGAATTTGAATTTCATTCCTTTTTTCATTTACTTGTAGTCCAAGGAAGAATTTTCATTCTCCCATCATACTCATCTCGAATTCTCCCTGCATTAGTTTAGAAAAACTAGTGCACATAGTATCATTAATAGAGCCAAAAATAATATCATATACATACACTTGCACAACTAAAACGTCATCCTTGTCAAATTTAAGAAACAAGGTCTTATCAATCACACCTCTTTTAAAACCTTTTTTCCATCAAAAAATTAGAAAACCTCTCGTACCAAGATCTAGCAGCTTGTTTAAGTCCATGACGGGCCTTATCTAATTTGTAGACATGGTTAGTGAATTCTTTATCTTCCAAAACAGGTGGTTGCTCTACATAAACTTCTTCTTTTAAGTAGCCATTTGAAAAGACTGTTTTAACATAGCTCTACATAAATAAGTTGAAATTTTTATGGGCAGCAAAGGCAATTAAAGTTCTCATGGCTTCTAGCCTAGCTACTGGTGCAAAGGTTTCATCATAGTCTATTCATTTTTGTTGTTTATATCCTTTGACCACTAGTCTATCTTTATTTCTAACTATTATACCATTATCATTTAACTTGTTTATATAGACCCATTTTGTACCAATCCTTGATCGATTTTCGGGTCTAGGTTCTAAGTGCCATATGTTATTTCTCTTAAATTGGTTTAGTTCATCTTGCATAGCAAGAACCCAATCAGAATCATCTAAGTCACACTTATAGTCTTTTGGTTCAACATTAGATAAAAAGGCATGAAAAGTTATAAAATTACGAGTTGAAGATCTAGTTTGTATTCCCTTTGTTGGATTCGTGATAATTTAAGTTAAGGGATGTGATTTTTGATGTTTCCAAGGCTTTGGTGACAAGAACTAACGTTCCTTGGACATTTGTTGTCTCTGGTTGCACGTCGTTTGCAGTTACAACCTGTTCGTCAGAGACCTCATTTGTCTCATTTGGATCGTTTTGGTGTATCTCTTGTGTCTCTTGAACATTCCCTACAATTTTTGGTTTTGAAGAAGCTTTGTTGTACTCAATTTCGTCGTTAGGACGTTGACGTGCCAATCCGATTTCGAAGTCTTCTTCATCTAAATTCTGCACATTCTCACAAGGCACGTTAAACTCATCAAATAAATATTACATGAACTCTTTCCTCTATACGCATCTTACGTTTATTATAAACTTTACGTGCTTTGGTAGTGGGAGTAATATCTTAAAAATACAGCTTCATCACTTCTAGAGTCAAATTTCCCCAATGAACTTTTGCCATTGCTATGCACAAAACATTTAACACCAAAAGTTCTAAAATATGCAATGTTGGACGTTTTGCCTTTTAAGAGCTCGTCAAGGGTTTTATTCAAAATAGGTCTAATCACGATCCTATTTATAACAGAACATGTAGTGCTCACGGCCTCGGCCCAAAAATTTCTTGGAAGGTCACTAGAAATTAGCATGGTTCTACCCATTTCCTCTAATGTTCTATTTTTCCGTTCTACTACCCCATTTTGTTGAGATACCCTAGGGGTTGAAAAATTATGATGTATTCCATGCTCATCACAATACGAAATAAATTTAAAATTTTCAAATTCAGTATCATGATCGGATCTATTAGCAAGTAATTGATGATTGATTTTCTTTTGTGTGCGTTTAATAAAAATAAAAAATACATCACATACATCTTCTTTAGAGGAGAGAATTAATGTCCATGTAAATTTAGAAAAATCATCAACCACTACAAAGACATATTCGCTACCACCTCTACTTATAATACGCATAGGACCACATAAATCAACATGAGGTAATTCAAACGGTTTCGAGGTGCTTACCTTATTTTTAACTTGAATGAAGAACGAACATGTTTCTCTTTGGCATAAGCATCACAAATTCCATTATAGCTAAACTTGCAATTAGGTAAACCAATGACTAAACTTTGAGTGCGAAGTTTATTTATAAAGAAAGGCTTACATGGCCTAAACGTTTATGCCTAAGAAGTGGATCATTATTTCAAAACATTCATGCAAGATAAACTATTTTCAGGAAATTTATTTTAATTAGCATTGTAGACATTGTTATGGCGTCTACCTTTTAATATAGTTTCCCCTGCAGAAGCATTAATTAAAAGACAAGCATTTGCATGAAATTCATTTTTATTCCTCCTATCACATAATTGGGAGATACTAAGCAAATTATATTTAAGACCTTTAACCAAAATACATTATGAATAGCTTGAGTAAGTGACTTTCTTACTTCACCTACACCAACGATTTTACCTTGTTTGTCATCTCCAAAAGTCACTGACCCACCATCAAAGGCTTGAAGTGAGAGAAAGTTGTTGATATCTTCGGTCATATGACATGAACAACCACTATCTGGAAACCATAGGTTGTTCCCCCTCACTTTAGCCTCCAAAAATTAATCAGTTTTTTATTTTATTTTATTTAGGAACCCAAATTTGTTTGGGTCCTTTCGAGTTGGTAGCCAAATTTATATAATTTATAGAATCTTTCTTACCCATATACGTTTGATAGCAACACTATTTTTATCAAAAGATAATTTACAAGACAGACATTCATAAGTAAGATGATTAATACCACCACAATGTATACAAACGCGACATTCAGGCACACCTATATATTTTGTGAATTTTCTTTTAGTGTTTGTTTTAGTCACGTTTTAAATTTTAGAATTCATGGGTGAGTTGATATGCTTGATATACATTTCATAATCCTTTTGTCCAATATACCACAAGTTAGGTTTGTGTGTCTCGGTATTATCAAATTTAGACAGTTCCTATTTCAATCTTTCATTCTCCAAATTTAAAGCATGCAAACGATCTTTGATAGTTTCAGAACGATCTTTAGATTGAGACATGTCTACTGATTCTGTTTATTTCTCTGAAATTCACTTTGTATCTCAACTTTTCCAATTCAACAGAATGTTGTTGCAAAGACTTTTGTAGTGAATACAATTCTTTTAGAAGGGAATCTTTCTGGGTGTGCAGGGTACTGTGACGTGATTCAATTTTTTTAATTTTGTCAAGTAGATTTTTCTTGTCGTTTTACAAAAGAGAAATTCTTTTCAATTAAGGAAGTATTTTCTTCTTTAAAAGTTTTATTTGCATACTTCGTAATTTTTTTATTTCTTCCTGAATTTTAGCCGTGGAATCTTCAAAGTCGGAACAAACAATTTCCTTTTATAAACTGATCTTTTAAAAAAGAATCTAATCGATATCTTAAATCAGAAAATGTTACCTCAAAATCACCATCCGAATTATCTTCAATGTCGGAATTTACCATTAATGCAAGATTTGCATCACTAGGGTAATGTTCATCATCTGATTCCTTTTCCCTTTCTCCTTCTATTCCCCAATATGTAGAAAGGATTTGATCAACTTTGTTTGCAAGATTTGTTTTTCTTTCTTTTATCTTCTCAATTTCCATAGAGGACATTGATTAATACCATGTCCCGGTTTCCTGCATTTGTAACAGGTTTATCATTAATAGGTTTACTATAAGACGTATTTTTATTTTTATTTTTTCTCAACGCATAACTCAATAGTACTTGCCCCAACAAACAACTTCCACATCTTTAACACTGTCCCATCATCATTTAGGGGGAAATTTTTTTAGGGTGTAGGAGTGTTTGAAATGAAGACTAAAATGTTTAGGGATCATCACATCTTGTTCATAGGCCTTATTAGCTAACTCACCCACAAGTCCCATGAAATTTGTTTCATCAGTATCTTCCACCCTATAAAAGCTTTGTCTTTGTAATGGAACTCCAACCATATATCCCTCCCCATTTTTACTTAAACCTAAACCCTAACCACGAATTTCACCTAAAAAAAATATACAAACACCAAACCTTTTCAACAACAGAACCATAATAAACATCTAAAATGAACAAAAACATTCATAACAGCCAATTAAACCAT
>BSSO01005343.1:0-13269 GCA_030267885.1 Mesembryanthemum crystallinum | reverse complement strand
CTTATTGGTATTTTCTACTGTTCTATAATCTTCTTTGCTGATGAAGTCTTCAACCTTTGATTCTTTATTTTTAAACTGACATTTCCAATCTTCAAATTTGGATCATGCAGGGAGTGGGACCAAGTATAGCAATAAGTTTTTCTGTTTATGAAACTCTGAGATCTTATTGGCAGTCTCAAAGGTATGAACTCGGACATAGTAATTATAGTATTCAGTTCATTCATTTGTAGAAGCCTATGGTTATTCTGTTCGGTATTCTTTGTCAGGCCCAGTGATTCCACTGTCGCGGTTAGCCTTGCTTGCGGCAGTCTTTCTGGCATTGCATCTTCTACAGGTGAGTGATAATCTACCCCTACAGCTTTGTTAGGTTGAAATAGCTCCGTACACTATTTTGTGCTTAACTAGCAGATAGTCAATACAAATCTATAATGGAACACATATTTATTTACAGAGCTACGTTTGCGTACATTTGACCCTTCATATCCACCCTAAGAGGGAGCCTCATTAGAGGCACTAGAATAACTGTCGCAATGGTACATCAGAGCCTTTTGGGGAATTGAAAATGAATTCATTAGCCAAATAAAGAATATACAAACAAGCGGGTTTATAGGACGAACAAAACTAGTCACTAAGTACATCTCTAAATTAGTCTGAAAGACATCAGCTACGTAAATCATGAAACCTTGAAGGAAGTCTCATGATTTGTGCAGCACCATCAAAACAGCAATGAAATCCTGGCTAACAGTATGCTCAATATAATAGCAGAAACAAGTTAAATTACACTGACATTTATACAATAAAGTCCTTTAATGTGCCGGTCTTAATCTATCTGCCTCACAAATATTACGCTGAAATCTGAAGTCTAATAAAATTTTGATGTTAGTGTGTGGTTGGCATGAAGAGTTAGGCAATTGCCATAATTAAAAGTCAAGCACCATTAAAACAGAAGAGCAATAAACTCCTGGCTAACAGTATAGACAATATAATAGCAGAAACGAGTTAAAATTATTCTTAACAGTCTACAGGAACAAAGTCTTGTAATGTAGTACCATCCCTCGAACCCTGCAAATATTCGGGTTCGAGACCTCATGCCCCCACTTTGGGATGGTTGAAACTATTTATTTCCGCTTCCCCACACAAGGAGTCTCTTGGGCTCATGCACTTGGTCAGTTGACCACTCCAGTTGGCAATCCTTGCCACTTAAAAATGTAAATAATAAAGGGAAGATATCGATGAGGTACCCTGAGGTTTGAAGTAATATTGGTGAAGTACCCTGACATTTCAATAATATCAGTGAGGTACCCTAGATTTAATTTCAATGAGGTACCTTCTCATCGGATTCTGGCATAAATTGTACTCTCCCCATCCCATACTTGGCTTTCCAAACCACCAAATTTTTTGTCCCACACTTACTTCAAACCAAATAAATCTCAACAACTTTCCTATAATATCCCTCTATTATCTCCAAAATACAATTAAAAATTCCCTTTCTCTCTCCAATCACACTCTCTCTACTTATTCTCACTCTCACATTTAATTATTTAATTATCTCTCTCACACACACATTCAAGGGCAATATGGGCTAAAAGTTTCTCATTAAAATTTGTCCAAAATTGGTTTGGAAAGCTAAGTGTGGGATGTGGGGAGTATAATATAGTGACCGGAAATATGAAATGATTATATTGCCCTTGAAAAAATTCCTATATAAAATTATAAATTGTGGATTCACTAAGGAAATAAAAAGTAAAAAAAAAAAGAAAAATATGTTAATATACCTTATGATTTTAAATAATCATAAGAACAAAAAAAACTATGAAATATTTGAAGAAATTAAAAAAATAATATCATTTTTCCAAATAACTACAAATTTTTTGGAATTAACATCAACAAAGTCACAAATATTCATCATATATCTCAAAAAAGTGGGTTTCCATACTGTCATAAAGTGTGCACCAATCTAAATAAGAAGACAAAATCATTTGTACTCATCCAAATGCTCGGAATTTATAATTTTCTTCTAGTGAATCCACAATTTATAATTTTTGTAGGAATTTTTTCAAGGGTAGTATAGTCATTCATATTTCCGGTCACCGGATTATACTAAATCCAGTGAGAAGGTACTTAATTGAAATTAAATCCAAGTCTAGGGTACCTCGTTGATACTATTGAAATGTCAGGGTACCTCACCGATATTGCTTCAAAGCTCAAGGTACCTCACTGATATTTCTCCAATAATAAATAAATAATAAAAAATTGCTCGCGGATGTAAGATGGGTTGAAAGTTTCTGTGTTTTGTCTGTATCCACAAAGAACACAAGCAACTGGTACCTGCACGCCGAAATTACGACATCTTTCAACAACTTATGCTGCAAGGCAACCGAAGTATGAATCTGTGTTTGTGGATGTGCCCATGTGTAAGAACAGGTCTCCTTCAGCTAGCTTTCTTGGAACATGGTCAAAGAGATAGAAGTATGTCTCTTTTTTTACCGTTCGATAAGATAGTGATTAGTTTTATAATGAAAGAAGATTACCAGAAGAGAACAAGGAGTCCTGTTGACAAAGATATCAGTACAATAAAACCCTCCAATCCCTCTGTACTTTTGACTATTTGATTCTTGGGAAATCCTGTGGGTAAAAACCCTTAAAGAAGCAAGTAAACTATTTTATCCCAATCTAGATTGTCCAAGACAAACTGGTTCCAGAACGCTTGATAGTTCCTCTTTGTGCAAATACATCGTAATAAAAGCAAGCATATTGCATGTCCAGAGAATATAGCCCTCCTAAATTCTCTGTACCCACTATGATAAATCAGATATAAAAGTATGTCTTTTTGATGCAAAAGTCTTTCCAGCATCCAACGAAGCTAGCTTGGCAGCTGGATCAGCTTCCTTTTGGAGCAACATCTTTTTATTTGAAACAACAACAAGAAAAAGAAAAAACTCAATACTCACTTGCCTTTAAACTTAAGCGCATCCATTAGAAACCTAAGGTGTCAGAAATATTTTATTTCCAGCATCCAAAGAATATTTCCAGCATCCAAAGAAGCGAGCTTAACAGCTGGATCAGCTTCCTTTTGGAGTAACATCTTTTTATTTCAAAATCCTCTTAAGGTTTTAGTCTTTTTTTGAGCGCATACATTATACGCTCGCAAACGTTGATTAAAATCTATAGATTCAGTGGTCCAGGTAGGTTATAAGGAGTGGGAACACAAAGTTATATGAAATGCTGCACCTGCTTTCACCTTTAATGAGCACCTCTTAATGCTCTATATAGACTGGTACCGAAATATCTTATAATCTCCTTTAGTTATATTTTTTCAAATTGCTTGGTGTTTCTTATGAACATCTTCGACAGCCCTTATCATGGGTAAGGCCGAGTACATCTTGAGACCTTGCTGTAGAATTGACAATGAGTGTTGCTGTTGTACCATTATTTATTTATTTTTGAATAAGATTGCTGTTGTATATTGAGGATACATGATGCAATTCCTCCACTCTCCCCGGCAATTTATTTTATATATACTAACTTAGTTAACATATGCAGCTACATTCCCACTGGATCTTGTGAGACGAAGAATGCAGTTGGAGGGAGCTGCTGGCCATGCACGTGTTTACAGAACTGGCGTACTTGGTGCATTTGGGCATATTTTCCGAACAGAAGGTTTGCGTGGGTTGTACAGGGGAATCCTGCCAGAGTACTACAAGGTTGTTCCAGGAGTGGGGATCGCTTTCATGACATACGAAACGCTGAAGATGCTATTATCACGTAACGAAGACGCCTGACAAGCAAAGCTATGTGCATCTTATTCCACCATAAAAGCTTGTTCCATCAACTATTTGGGAAATAGATAGGTAGATGCTTGAGAATGTGAAATGAGGTGAGTGAGTTTAGTTTCGGCAGCTAACGATAACTATAATTGGCGGCAACCCTTGTTGACGTCAGCAGAACCTAACTTTATTGATGTATAGATTGACAGATTTTCCCCACAGTTCGTTCGACAGAAGTAACATATTAGGTCTGTGCTCCTAAAGTAATGATGCCCTGCTTCTCTGATGCTCACCATCAGAGCAATTTTGTTTGGTGCTGTGTGTTTTTACCTCCATTGGTTCGACGATTTTGAATCGGATGTGCCCATTTTTTATTTGAAATTTATCGTATTATCCTTCGGGCATGAAGGGTAGAGGCGTAGTTCAGTGGAGTATCTTCCTCATCGTTTCGTGAAGTTTTCTGAGTTCGACTCTCCAACTCCTCCCCTGAGAAGGCAGAGAGATTTGCCACTTCTGGAAAATAAGAAATCTAGTCTTATGTATTTTCCTTTTGGCATGTTAAGAATCAACTGTCAATGTCACAAATTCTTATATTATGAAATGTAGACAAGCAAGATGAGTGGGAAAAGTCATTTCTCCTTTGG
The DNA here is from genome assembly GCA_030267885.1 of Mesembryanthemum crystallinum. Classification (NCBI taxonomy): domain Eukaryota; kingdom Viridiplantae; phylum Streptophyta; class Magnoliopsida; order Caryophyllales; family Aizoaceae; genus Mesembryanthemum; species Mesembryanthemum crystallinum. The sequence goes on along the minus strand of BSSO01005343.1, from coordinate 8,858 downwards.
ATTCTCTTTCCTGTAGTTTTCTGGAAACATGACATGTTTCCTGAAGTTGTTCTTGTATTTGTGATGGGTCAGATGGNCTCTCTCTCTCTCTCTCTCTCTCTCTCTCTCCCCTTGAAAGAGTACTTACAAGTTTGATGCTAAATGATTACTAATATGAGACAGAGAGTATGAACTTTACAATGGTGATCACTAAGGTGGTGTTTACTTTGAGGTAATTATAATTATTACAATGTAATGAAAATTTTGTAGTTATAGACATGCTCATGGCTACTTATAGAATTTGTATTTCGTGGGTTGGTTGAAAACATCATTAACTCTAGTCATCTAAAGCTGATTACATTTATACTATAGAGCAATTGTGATTACATAGATTTATGTCAATCAATTAGACCTCTCTCAATCACTTCCCTCCATCCCATTTTTTCCACCTATACATACTTCCACTTGATAAAATGATTTATTACATTATAAAATTGCATCCAAATAAACAAGCTCTAAACATTGGTCATTGAAATTTTTTAATTTGCACTATTAGGTTTAAAATGAAAATGTCATGAGCGTTTACCATTCTAATTGATCATTTGAGATAAATTAAAAGTGTAGATGAAATTGAAAGCAATGTGATTCCAGCAAAAGTGATGAGTGTGATATTTTCATTATTTAATCAATTGTAACCAAATTTGGTTGAAACCATATTGATGGGATTCGCATTCTCGTGCCTATCACTTAGTGCCATGGTCATGGAAGAAGTCTATGACAGTATCAACAAGCTTTAATTTGATTGAGATAGCTGTATGGATAACGTTTCAATAATTTGAGTACATAACACCCAGTACACGAGAAATTATCAAGTGGACCAGCAGTAGCACAAATCCCTCATCTCATGTGGTTTATGATTGTCAAGGATTGCTGGGATAAGCTATGATCAACCACAAAGTGGGGGCATTTTACCTCTCCAATAAGAAGTATCAGAGATTGAACCCGAATCTTACGAGAAAAATAATAATTATACTAGAAGCTCTTTGTTTGTGTTGGGAAGTTTTTGGAATTTACTATACTGCATTTTGGTTACCCACCCTCACAATTAAAATTAAAGTATTGTTCCTGATCGCAAAGACACGGGCCCTATTTGGCAAATGGATGGTGAGATTGGCGGTTGACTATTGGCTGATAAATGGTAGATGTTGGCTAATTGCATCAGCTACTTTGATAAGTTGGTAACAATGGTTGTTTGTAAAAGGTGTTTGGTAAAATTAGCTGGTCATTATTAATTGATGCTTTGTAAACATATTGAAATAAAACTCACCATTCACAAGCCAACCCCAAAAGCTACTCATAGTGCTTTTCAAAAATTGGCTTGTGGGATGGCAAAAACCAACCCAACCATCCACTTACCAAACACCTTCTTTGGCTGGTAGATTGGTCAAACGAGTCAAAATTGTCAAAAGCCAACCCAAAAGCCATTTGCCAAATACCCCCGTGAAATTACTCTATAGGTTTGGGAATAAAACCTTCTGCATGGAAGCTCGAGTACATTGATGAAATGCATGAGAAAGGATATCCCAGTGGGAGATCCTTAATGCTTGAATGTCATCCAGAACTGAGAACCTTTTACCAAAAAGGCAAGTTCTCATCTCGTTATCTACTTTTTTTTTATTTTTTTTTTTTATTTTTTTTTTATTTTTTTTTTATTCCCAGCATCATTCTGATTTCTAAATCTGATGCTAAATATCTTTCAGTTCTTTTTGTTTATGTTGTTGCACATTTTTATGGCTCCTCGTATTATGCAGCAAACCAAACTGTTCTTCCGCATCTTTAAAGGCCGAGTTTGTGTATATTTGACATGATTAGAGGGACACCTGGGTACGAATACTGATATAAGTACCTGTACAGATTAGATACTGCTAGTAATACCTTAAGTTTTAAAAATTAAGGATAGAAATATTGGTTTTGAAAAATCCAAACTATCTTCAAGTTGTAAAAAATAATCCCAACTTCAATATTGTTGCATAATAATCTGAACTATTACTTTGATTGCAATGTATGCACCAGCCTTGACGACGTTAGCCCTCCCACTAATTATATGCTTTGATAATCCTCATGTTTAACTCCTAACAAAGGGATAATCGATTGAATTAATGTTACCAATTTCATTTTTCATGAGAATTTTGATACAAAAAGGATGACATCGTCAAGGCTGGTACACCAATTGCAACCATTGTGATAGTTCAGATTATTACGCACAAATAGTGAAGTTCGAATTATTTTTTGCAACACGAAGATAGTTTGGATTAATTAAAACCAATTTTCCTTTAGGATATGGGGTTATATAAATTTGGAAAAAAAAATCACGAGTAAACAATTGAACAATCAATTTCAAGTTGCAATGATAAACTATAGAAAACAGTTCAAACATTACAAACAGTTCAAACACTACTAATAAATATGGTGTTACATACTCCCTCTGTCCCTTACTTTTCTTAACACAACACAGTTTGCACAGGAAATAAGGAGAGTGTTATTGGACAGTTTTGCCCTTGGTTGAGAAACAATATAGTAATGGGTAGTGGGTGTGGTTATTGTTTGTTTAAATTTTTTCCTCCATAGACCCACGTGAAGAGGGAGAACTGGCAATTGCAAGTTGGTGTTTGTCATCAGTTAACAGTTCAAATAACCCACCAAAAATTGGAGGGAAATTTGAAGTGAATAGTAAAAAACCAAAGTCTGAAAAATTACAAAGCATTGTTTAACTGAGTTGGAAATTTCAAGTTACAAAGTTTCCCACCTAAACAAAATCACCTATAAAAGCTCAAAACCATAAGCAAAATTGAAGATCAAAACACCACCACAGAACTTCTTTTTCTTCTTTTCTTTTCTTGTTGACTGTCATTGAAGACCATTTTGTGGTCTTGAGTTCCTTCAAAAATCAGAGCCATATCTGATATGGAAACTGATTATGATCTTGATGTCTTGCTTGACTTGGCCTATCAACATCAAATTGATGAACAGTTAGAAGATGCATGGAATGCACTTCCTGAATTTTCAGATGATGATGAAGAAGAAGGAGGAGGCATACCTGATGTTGTGGTAGCCCCAGATTTTAGCCGACCAAACAAGCAAAAAAAATAATTGCCCAATTTAACGAGAACCTTGATTGTACAAGCACTGATGACCAGATATGATGGGCCAACTTTAGAGAGAGGGGTACAAAAAAAAGTGGCTTCAGACTTTGACTGCACACGACAATTCATTGGAGCAATATGGAAGGTGCAAAAACAACAACTTGAGTCATCACAAGCCGTTAATGTAAACCTCAAGTATGCTGGTAGAACTGGGAAAAAGTCTAACGAATTAAACATGTCTTCTTTGAGCACACTGGAATACCATTCAAGGAGAAACATTAGGGCAATAGCGCTTCATCTTGGTATTTCTAAGAGTCATGTTCATAGAATAGTGAAGAAGGTGGTGATTAGAAGTCACTCTAATGCGATCAAACCAGCTTCAAATGTAGCAGGTATAAAGAAGAGGTTGGTTTGGTGTTTGTCTAAACTTAGATATAGTGACATACAAATAAACCCAACTTTTGAATCTTTCTATGATCATATTCACATTGATGATAAGTGGTTTTATATGACAAAGGAAACACAACACTACTATTTGGACCCTTCTGAGCTTGAGCCTTATAGAGCAGTTCAAAACAAAAGGTATATTGCAAAAGTTATGTTTCTGACTGCAGTTGCTAGACCAAGATATAATGAAGATGAGGAGTGCACTTTTGATAGGAAAATTGGTATTTTTTCATTCACATACACTGAGCCAGCAAAAAGAAAATCAAAATATAGAGAAAGGGGTGAACTGATTAAAAAAGCAGTAACATCAGTGACTAAAGAAGTGACGAGGGAGTATTTGATACAGCAACTACTACCAGCAATAAGAGATAAATGGCCAGCAGGGGAGAGAAGCAAGATTTGGGTCCAACAAGACAATGCTAAGCCTCACCTAAGTGTGACTGACCCAGAGTGGGTGGCAGCAGCTACATCAAAAGGTTGGGACATTGAATTAATATGTCAACCACCTAATTCACCAAACATGAATACATTGGACTCGGGTTTTTTTTTGAGGCATAGGATCTACCCAAGACCAATCAGCCCCATTGAAAATCTTAGATTTGTGAATTCAGTCAGAAAAGCATTTGACGACATGGATGCTTACACACTCAACAAGGTTTGGCTAAGCCTACATTGTTGTATGGGGGAGGTTATTAAAATTAAAGGCACTAACAAGTATAAAATCTCACATATGGCAAAGATGCATTGCATAGACAAGGAATTCTCCCTGGATGCAGTCATAGAAGTTCAAGAATGGCTTTTGAATGGAGGAGTACAACCTACAGTTATTGAGACAGTAACAGAAGCAGAACAGATGGGGCTTGATGATGAGGGGACAGCAGCATGGGAACTGCAAGACTCAAAACATGTGGGGTTTACTGACTAACAAACAGGTTATGAGGAACCATGGGAAACAGATTGGTTTGACAACTGATACAACTAAGTCCAAGTTCAGAATTGAAGATTTAGGTAACTATTTTGTGTTAAATTCTTCACAGCTAAATTAGGTATTTTGGGTTATGATTACTCTAGCACATTGCAGAAGTTTTTGAGTGCATTAATCTAGCATCCATGTAATGTAATGCAACTACATTTTATGTGTATATGGAATGCATCATTTTGGTATGGACAGATTCTATTGCCTATAAGTTCTCAGGAAATTTTCATCATTGAACATTTTTACATTCAAGTTATGAGTGGGTGTCTTAATAGCCTCCAGCATCACATAATTGAATGGTGACCAGCATACACAAGAGGTTTACATTAACTAATTGCTTTAAGATACATCATCATCAAGCAATTCGTTAAGGGTGGCAATAAGTGATTTGAATCACTTAGCCTCCAACTTAACTAGTAGCTAGCCTCCAACTGGTATAAGTAAGGGTGGCTGAATTGAAACAAATCAGTTAGCCTCCAACCTGCTATATAGGGTGGTTAAATTGAAACAAATCAGTTAGCCTCCAACTGATATAAGCAAGTGTGGCTGAACTGAAACAAATCAATTAGCCTCCAACCTGCTATATAGGGTGGCTGAATTGAAACAAATCATAATAACTTCAGTTAGTGTTTTCAAGAATGAGTTAAGCATTAGTTCAATTAGGTTAAATGACATAGTTGAATCAATGAACTTAATTATCTCAAATTAGTTGACATAGGCAATAAGTCAAATGAAATAAGTTAAGCAATCCAATAACATTTGTTTCATGCTATATTAATTCTAAACTTAAGCCCAAACATATTTGGGTATTGGTTGAAATCCAATTACTTAACTTATTCGGATTAACCTCATGAAATAGCTCAATTTTTCAGTTGTATTCTTTTCATGTCACATTGTTGTTGTAGTTTTCCTTAATGAATCCCTAGGAGATCTATTGGCTTCATCTTGGAAGTGAGTTACCCACCCTTCCAAGATGAAATCAATAAACCTAGGGTTCCAACTTGGAAAAAAAACAATTAGTTACTACTCCAATTAGGTTCAACTAATTAAGTCAGATTAGGTAACTAAATCAATTAGATTAGTTCAATTAGGTTAGACGACTAAGTCAAATGGATTAACTTAATCATCTCAGATTAGTTGAGGGAGGTCAAATGAAGAAGTTCAATTAATTACTTAAGTCTAATTACATCAGTTCAATTAGGTTAATTAACTTAATCATCTCAGATTAGTTGAACTAGTTCAAATGATTAAGGTAAACTAAGTGATTAAGTCTAATTAAATTAGTTCAATTAGGTGAGATGATTAAATGAAATGAATTAACTTAATCATCTCAGATTATTAGTGACATGTGAAGGGGTGGCGCCAAATTAAGAAAATCAACAGATTATTGGTGGTCAACATAACAGAAGATTATTTTTATTCTTATTTCAGTTACAGGTTCAATTCTGAAGAAGGGACAAAAATTAAAAATAGGAGACATGCTATCAAAACCGAAATCAATGAACAGGACACATGAATTCAACAACCAAAACCTCAAAAATCATCATAAATTCAACAACCAAACCCATATCTCATCATAAATCCAACAACGAAACCCATATCTCATCATAAATCCAACAACCAAACCCAAATCTCATCATAAATCCGACAACCAAACCCAGATCTCCTCATAAATCCAACATGCAATCCCAGATCTCCTCATAAATCCAACATGCAAATACAGATTTTCTCATAAATTAAACATTCAAACACTGATCTCATCAAACCCAACACCAAAATCCTCCTTCAACTTCAACATGCAAACCCATCAGGCGCAAAAATACATGAAGAACACTAGAAAATAACTTAAAAATTGAAAATAACATGAGAAAGTTAGTCGATCTTACGACCCCATTGAAGATTGGCATCATTTCAAGGCACCACTCACGACTTGGCTTTTCAATCTCGCCATTTTTGGCCAGATCGGACTTTGGGGGAGACGAAACATTTGTTATCCCCCAAAACAACATTTCCCGCTTCATTCTTCGGCAGATCGACCTTTGGGGGAGATGAAACATTGGTTTCACCCCCCAAAAAACCGTTTTCTCTATCATCTTTCACAACAGGGCGGCAGAACCATTTTCTCCTCCTTCTCTGCCTCATCTTCGAGGTCACTTCGTCGGGATGTTTCTGCTCATTGGAAAATTGAGGCGGACCGTAGCGTTTTTTGGAAAACAAGAAATTTGCTTCCCAAAACTCAGAGGTACTTTGGGAATGAGGCTCCCATAGTTCCTCCAAGCCTAAATCATGCTCAAGTGGCTTTTTTTGGGTTGCGGATGAGTTGGGTTCAATTTTCGGCGAGTTTTTGTAGATTTTTTTGGGTGCTTTACAGATTTTTTGCGGTGCATTTGGCTTTTTTTTAATTTTTTCATTTTTTGGCGATGGTTTAGGGTTTTCTTTGCGGTGGTTGGTAGTGGTTGAGGGTATTTTTGAGGTGGCTTTTCTCAGAGAGAGAGAGAGAGAGAGGGAGAGAGAGAATCAACCGTAGCAAATGAAGAGTCTAGGGATTTTCCCTTTTAAATGAGGGACACCCTAGAACTCTCTATAGAAATAGAGAGAGGCTGAGAGAGAGGTGTAAGACCCTAGAAAATTAGCCTTCTAATCTAACTTAATTAGCTTAAATAACCTCTAATAATTTTTCTTGTCTAATTAAAAACCTAAAAACGCGTACACTTATACACTTATACACGTACACTACAAATACACGACTAATTTTCTTTTTACTAATATTTCTCCAACCTTATCTACCAACACTACCTAGATACTAACTTTACTAATTTTCCTAAGCTACTAATTTTCCTAACCTAACACAACCCATTAACCACACCCTAGCCCCATGCACACGTGCACCAAGAGAGAAGAAAGGTGAAAAGCTTTACATCAAGCATCTAATCAACCTAGAACCTAATTGCCCTAATTATAGCATAACAAAGCATGGGAATATTTCTCTAATCAAGACACCAAAAGCTAATTGCCTTTTAGCCTAAACCCTAGCAAAAATAGAGTGAAGAGAAGTAGAGAGAAAGAGAGAGAGAGAGAGAGAGAGATGGTTTTGGGAGAAGAGAGATGTAAGAAGCATGTGCTACACAATGATTGGAAATGGAACTAATTCGTTGGCCATGGAAACTTTCCATTTGGGGAAAGTATTAAATTAAGAGATAGTGAGAGCAAGAGATAGATAGAGAAAGACGTAGAGAAGGAGAGGAAAGAGAATGTGAGAGAGAAGGGAGATTGCACATGGTAAGAAGCAAATTCAACTCACCCATTGGCGAGTTGTCATTCCTAATGATTTGGGGAGATTTTGGGTTCTTCTAGAATGAGGAAAGAGAATGAGAAGAGAAGATATGGAGAGAGAAGGGAGATTACGTGAGAGAGAAAGAGAGAGGGAAGAGAGAGAGAGAGAGTATTGCATGCAATTGATGAGTTGGAAGCTTGAGAGTTCACCAAGTGTTACTAGCCTATTGTCTCTTGCAAACCCTTGCACACCATATATACCCACACCCATACATCCATATTCCTCAACCCACTCAACCTCCATTGAAGGTAAGAGAAACCGAGAGAGAGAGAGAGAGAGAGAGAGAGAGAGAGAGAGAGAGAGAAGATGAGAGCTTGTGTAAATTTGTCCATTTTCCTTAAAAATTGTATCATTGCAACCCTTACTAACTCTACTTTATTTTGGTGTTCATCTTAGAAGAAGATCAAGAAGAGGGAGAGAGATTAGAGTGGGAACCGAGAGAGAAGCTTGAAGGAGAGAACTACGTATAACATTTTACCTTTTCATTTTGGTTTGATTAATTAACTTCTAACCCTTACTAACTTAATCTAATTGATTTTGCCTCAAAAAGTTGTCCATCTCCAACTCAAATTGAAGATCAAGATCAAGCTTTGGAGTGAGGTAAACTCATGTCTACCTCTCACCTAGGATTATAGGAAATCATGTCTAAAATGAACCAAGACTATGTGTTAGTTGATTGTTTGGGGTAAATCAAGATAAAAATTGGATTTTCTTATGTATCCATGTCGACTTGGGCTTGGGATGAGTAGATCATGTGATGTATGATTTGATCATGATGATAATTAGCTTTGATTTTGTGTTTGATGGTAGATCTAGACATGCATGAGCTTGTTTAATGTTGATCTAGCTTTGATTGTATTTATGATGGCTTGATCACGATTTATGCCTATCATGCCGTGTGATATGATGATGGAAACATGCTTAGAAGCCTTAGATCTATACATGCATGAACATTAAATCTTGTACTAGGTTGGTAGGA
>BSSO01005342.1:0-13269 GCA_030267885.1 Mesembryanthemum crystallinum | reverse complement strand
GGATGTTTCACAAAAACACTACCATATCTCTTTTGGGTAAAAAATTTGTGGTGATAAACACTAAAGTGGTGGGCCAAATGAGAAAGCACATGCAAAAATCAGCTTGCATTGATTGTTGTGCAAAAAGCAAATGGTAGTGTTTTTAAGGAACGGAGGGAGTATATTGTTGTTATAATTGATCAACATCGAATTCAAGAAATTGAAACTAATCAAGAATTTGATCTTACTTGGATGAATATTGAACTGTTAGTTTTTTTTCTCAATGATGGTAAAAATTAGGAGAGTAAGCTCTTGAGGAACTAGAGAGATGTTGTTGAATTGTTGATTTTTAGGATGGTTGAAATGGATAGAAAGTGGGTACTTTGTATTTGTAGAGAAGAATTTAACTAGTAGTGATTAGTGGGCTTATTCATCAAATCATCATACAAGTTGAATGTAAAGCCTTTTGGTTTTTATTTGCACCATATTATAGGGAAAGGGGTGGAGAATTATGTGTTGTTAGCTTGATGTTGAAAGATTTAGTAGGTGTTTTTTTTCCCCCGTAGAATGGAGGATGGTTCTTGTTGATTTGAGGAATCATGGAGGATCAGCTGAGCTACAAGGCCTTCATCCCCCACATGATCTTGACAATGCTGCGATGGATTTGGCTAATCTGGTGAAGTCCCAAGGTTGGGATTGGCCGGATGTTGTTATTGGCCACTCTTTGGGTGGTAAGGTTACAATGCAGTTCGCTCAGAGTGGTGCTCGTGGGGATTATGGCAGCTCTATAGCATTGCCAAAGCAGGTATTGGTTTTGCTTAGTTTTTCATCAATATACTTAGGACTCTCTGAATTAATGTGTGAGACCATGGATACTGTGGACTGGAATTGCTTCTATGTCAATTTTGCTTTCACAATTTATCATGCCTTCTTAACTTCCATATGAAGCTTTGGTTAACACCTAGAAATTTTTAACATGCAACATTGTAATGTGACTTTGTTGTGTGTCTATTTCAAGATGTTAATACTGGTCACAGCAAGTCAACTTCGACGGAGTCGACGGAGGTTTTTCTCAAAGTTTTGATGATTTGGTTAATCAGTTCAATGGCCAAAGATGTTAGATTGAAATAGATAACTGCTTGTCATATGTTAATTTCATGGGTTGCTATATAGCAACCCTGTTGTATTATTGAGTAGATTTAAGTGGGATTTAATGATACTGGTGTTGACGCTGGACACACAAAACTAGTAACCTGGCAAGAAACGATATTCAGCTTGCCTGACACCGTAAAATATTTCAAAATATATCCAAACCCAACTCGATGCAATATACTCTAACCTGATACCCGATGAACTTGATAATTGAGCGAACCCAATAACACCCAACCGAAATTGGCTCAAAAGTTGAATAAACCCGAAACAAAATCTACCGAGACCCGAATACGCCTAATCGAAGATGACCAACTATTCTAATGACTTTTGAACCGAGGAAATAAGAGTACCAAAATATGATTCTTGATGAAATAAATTTACATAATTCAAAATTTTCACTATCTTGATTGTATAAGTTCTTGAACATATGCTTAGCTCATCCTTTTAAGAGCTAAATTCTGATTATTCCGAAACCCGGGGTAATTGAAATGGAACTAACCTGGCCCTGTTGATCCATAATCTGGTCCAACCTTATCCAAGTTGACCGGAAATTGGCATCTAGCAAAAACTCAATTCAACCTGACTAGAGCCAATCTGATCTGTAATCTCGTGGCTTGAAAAAACCCAAACCCGCAGGCTGCAATGATCAGAAACCGAAGTGACCCGACCTACCTGATTTCCACCTCTAAAAACTGGTTCTTGAACTCATTTCTGGAAAGCATTGCTGAAGTGGAGCTTCGTTCTTCAACTTTCCTAGTGAGTGGGATTTAAATTAAATAGTTGAAGATTTTGTTATGAGCGAAGAAAGGAAAACATTACAAAGGACAAATAAACTGAATGTGGTTACTAAGATATGGGTTGTCCGACCTGCTTTTCATTGAGTTTATAGGCAATGGAAATTATTGACATGAGATAGTTTGCGAAGTGCTTGAAGGGGAACTTTTTAAATTTCATGTGGTGAGGTAACTTTTGAATATTACACATCCTGATGATTGGATACAATGTGAGCTTATCATTTTAGCAGCAATGCTTAAGATCATAGGACCAACTCCCTTCTGAATTTTAACCAAGGTTGTGGTGTCTGATGCACCTAATCACACCCACAAGCATTTCCTTCCATGCCCTTTTCTTCTCAATTCAGCAAGTGTATGTTGCTCCTTCATGACAGGGTACCTTAGCTTCCATTTCCGTGATGCAGAACAGCTATGGGTACTGGACTCAGTACCAGGGGTAGTGAGTCCTGAAGATAGTAGTGGAGAAGTGGAGCGAGTTCTGGAGACCTTGCAAAGTCTTCCATCACCAATTCCCTCAAGAAAGTAAGGACTCTAAATCATTCTTCTTGGAGAAACTTCCTATATTTTCTTGTTTACTATTGCAAATTAGCTTATGTTTCCTTATTCCTCTAAGATCCTCTGCATAATTAGTTGTCGACTGACAAGAAATTAGTTTACATCCATTTAGGGTAACGTAAGCTTAATTTGCGTATAAGAAACGGAGGGAAGGGGGGCTTTCATGCTCAGATCTTGTTCAATCTTACATACTTTTGGCAGAAACATATATATCTTGATCATCATTATACTCCAATTGGTCCTTGATTTCTTGACGTGTTTATGTGTTTATTTGGTATTTTGGTAACATGAGATCTAGATGTGCAGAAAACAACGTTGGGATTTCATGTTGTAAGTTTGTAACCACTAAACCAGGGATGTTTTATTGATGTTGTTCTTTTAATGTTTGTATAGCTCTTGTCCTTTTTAGCAAAGTTTTGCTTTGCTACTTAAGTTTATGTGCCATGATAGAGTTATGCTTATGGCCTTGTTTGGCAATCAGCTGGTAGCTGGTTCGATTAGCTGGTTGTTGATAGCTTGTTGTATTAGCTGGTTTGACTGGTTGGTAGCATTGGCTGGTTATAAAAGATGTTTGGTAAGTTAGCTGGTTATCAGTAGCTGGTAATATATAAAATGACAACTAAAGACATGGGTATAATTTGGGTAAATTTGGTTGGGGTGTAATTATTGCCAATATTGGGGTAAGAGGGTCATTTTGAAAAGAGAAATTCAACAAGCCAATGCAAAAAGCTACCCTCCCCTAGCTTTTCCAAATTGGATTGTTTGGGTCCAAGAAGCCATCTAACAAGCTAACTACCAAATAAGCTTTATAGTGTTTTTAGATTGTCAAATAGTCGAACAAGCTGAAAATGCAACAAACTGACTCAAAAAGTTGGTATCCAAACAAGGCCTATGCCTCAACAATCTTCACAATTTGACTCGAAAAGGTGTCCAACCATCCCTGTCCCTACACCTCTAAAGGATATAGGAGACGCTTCATCTCTAATCGACAAGTTGAAATTATCCTGAATGGCACATTTCAATGAGTATAAAAGATGCATGTTAAAATGTCATGTACTAACTTTAAATGGCTCATTTATACCTGTAAAACCTAGGCTTCAAGGGATTCTAGGATCTATTACCTTGGAATTTGTTACTTGCAGACTGGTCCTGGTTGGAGCCACTAGCCTTGTCTTTTGACATTGGTCCATTGCGCTATTATTGAAATTTGATTTTTTAGTCCATTATGTATGTTCTCATTAGAGTTTCTTTTATTACTGAACAAGAAACATGAGTATTGGTTATTGATCTCCTGCAGGTGGCTTGTGGAACACATGATGGAGTTGGGGTTTTCAAAGTCACTGTCCGAGTGGCTGGGCAGTAACCTGAGGAAGTCCAATGACCATGAAACATGGGCCTTCAACCTTGAAGGTGCATATCAGATGTTCAATTCCTACAGGTTCAACTCCACCCTTTACCTTTCATTCCCAATTAATTGTGGTAAACATTTAATTATTTATTTATTTATATTCTTTGGTTTTCCTTTTTTCTTTTCTCATCCTGACCTGCTGTGCATTTGATCAGGGAGAAGGATTATTGGGGTCTACTAGAGCACCCTCCCAAAGGCACAGAGATTTCAATTGTGCGAGCTGAGAACAGTGACCGATGGGACCCACACGTTATACAGAGGCTTGAAACACTGTCGGCTAAGGAGAAAGATGGATCACAGGGTAATTTTTCTCTTCATGTTCTTCCCAAAGCAGGACACTGGGTTCATGTAGACAATCCAAAGGGACTCCTCGAGATCATTGCTCCCAGAATCGCTTCCTTGGGCTGACTGAGATTCAGTTTGGGTGTAAGTTTCAGGGCATTTTCAAGAACCTCATCTCTTCAGTTTCTAATTTCTGATCACGACATTATTTACCCTATCATTTGTATGAAATAACATGAACAAAACAAAATTCTGAGCGATATGTAAGTTGGCCTTGCCCATCTTTGACTGTGTATTCGTTGATCGATGATCAATATCCTACAAACCAAGGTTTGGTGGCCCGTAACTCTGTTTTATTGGATTGTATCACCCGACATCAGATTTAATCAGTTGGGTAATGAAGCATTATAAGTTCATACTCCTAAAAATTCTTGCATGTACCGAAATCATTCTATTGCATGATAATGAGTCTTAAGCTCTATATTTTAATTCTGCTTCGTTTTCCATGCCATTGCAATTGTTATCATAAACCGCATTTAACAAACAAAACATATTCAACTATTTCCTGCAAACTCAAAGATTAGGGATAAGCAAAATATATCACTTCTAAACATAACAGAAGTAAAGAAATCATACAAACAGATGCATTTATTCCGACAATATAAACCACTATTCTCTCCCAAAATGAGAGGTTTTGGACATACCACACGGACTCGAAACACACACAGAACTTATAACCACGACAGCAACGGAGGGTGTTGATAATCATAACTAGGACAATTGTGGCTTAGGTTCATTACCCATTATTCAAGGGCACTTGGTTTTCTTGCCATTGACAGTGGAAAAATCCCAGGTCTTCTTGCACTTGTTGTCATTGTGCATAGGAGCTGCAACACACTTAAAACTTTCTTCACAGCATTTTTTGCAGTCTTTTGAGCATGTATCCTTACTGTAATCGGATTTGCAATGTTCTGCACAAACTGTGTCACAGTTGTGGCCATGATTTTTCGGTGCTGGGGATTTTGATGGGGCCTCAGTGTAAGGTGATGTTGGAGAATCATGGTGACACTTGTTATGGTCCGGGTGATGATCATCGCCATCATAATCGTGACACTTCTTATGGTCCGAGTGATGATCATCGTCATGGTGGAGAGGCTTCAGTGGTGCTGGTGCCTCCTTTGATGGTAGAGACTGAGGGACAGGAACCTCATGATCGTGCTACATGCATCCACATCCAACAAGCTTCAACATGAGTTCATAATTCCCAGCATATATGCATCTCATGTGATAAAATATGGAAATGTATATGCTTGCATGACATGCTTTAATAGAAAATACATTCATTATCATCAATTAGCATAGTGTCATTCAAGAGGGTCTTAGCTTAGGGTAGGTTGTCTTGGTCTTATTATGTTGGAATCCGGCAACTTCCAGCACCAAAAATTTTCAGACGAAAAGAACATACCCATGACCAATCGCTCAAGTAGAAAATGTGCAGAAAAGAGAGTACATACTGTACGACGTTGAGACGTCTTCATATAGGGAGATTTGGAAGGGGGGTGGGGATTGTAAACAAAGGTTGGATAGAACTAGACTTGATAATTTCAAATATAATTGAACTTGATCATAGTTCTTTCCTTTAAATTACCTGCTTGGTAACGTTCTCTTCGGATGTCACCTGATAGTGGCAAAGGAGGATACAGACTAGCAAAAGCAGCAACCCAGCTTTGAAAGCCATAGTATTTCCTTAGCTTTAGAATTAGAAGTGTGTAAGTGATGAAGATAATGAAGAGCGAGACTAGTGGTATTTATAAGAGATTAACTAAGAAATCTGCAGATGAAGCAATAAATTCAGCCATAAGAACAATCAAGTATCAACTAAGCATTAAAATTTAGAAGAAGAAAGATTCACTGATTTGCTATGAATTAATTAAGCATTACTTGTCCTTCCAAATTAAAAGATACATATGAGTAGATTACATGAATTTAAAACCCTAGCTTTAATACAACTCAAAGACTTTTACCCCATAATTAGATTGAACTCTTGAAGTAGTTTTGAACCATAATTAAATATTTAACCATAATTATCAAGAAGAGATTAAGATATAGCCAAACTGACACTCAATTGGTTACCTTTGTAGTGATTTTTACTTCCTTAAGTGGATACTATGCATCCTCCTAAGCACAAACTAAGCAGCTTCTTTCTTGGTTCAGAATATTTTGCATAGTACAAGTCTTTGCTTATTGTAGTTTAGCCAGTAGAAATAGCACTCTTCTTGCTCCAGAGTAATCTATTAAAAGTAAGTAATAAATAAAAGATTAATGTACTTGCATGGTAATACCAGTTAATTATCTCCAATTAAGGGAGAATAAAGCCAACCTTCGTGTCAAGTTGAAAATGTTTGATCCAAACCTAACATTTCTATAGAAGGAAAAATGGATGCAAATAATTTAACAAATGGGTCATTTAATTGAATAATAATTCCATGGTGCATTAGAAGGTGACTAAAGGGCATCAAGTCAGTTTTTACCATCCTTCATCTATGTCATTGATGACAATCAGAATTCGTCAGACAATTATAGATATTGTCCATGGCGAAGATCTATCCTCCATCTTGCACTCCTTCTGGTAACTCAACAGTTACTGCCTCAACAAATAATAGCTTTGGGGTTGAGGTTGAGGGTTGTGCAGGGATTGTGATGGATAATTTTAGTGCTGCCCACGAAGTTGACACCTCTGTGGTGACAAATGATTTCATCAATGATGATGTTGTGATGGAGAATGATGATTTGGCCAATAACACCGCTAAGGGATCTACAACTTCTGCATGTGTTGTTCCTTCTCTCAATACTAAGAAGCACACAAACAAGGTCAATTGCTTCAAGTTTTCATCGGGAGTAAAGTCACGATTTACAAGCTTCAAGCCGCAACGTCAACGCAAACATAGCCACCTACCCCGCTCGAGTATCATGTCTACCTACCTCCAATCTCAAGGGTCCAAATTCTTGCAGTACGAGGGGAAAAAAGGTAACCATACTCGTTTATTTAACATGTTGTGGTTTTGCAGGCATCCAAGTTATTCTAAACGCAAGTCTCTACTGGATAATAGTCCCTTAGGTAGTCGTAGGAAAAAAGTTAAGTTTTGTGTTTCGTCTTCTTCTTGTTATGGGTTTGATAGGCCCAGTATGATGTAATGTACGGTTTAGTTTAATTAATATATATCTTTCCTTCTGTCAAAAAAAATAATAATAATTCCACATTTTTCCAGTTCTGACATTGCTGCACTAAAATCTAACGGGGTTAACTTCCCGTTAGCCCGAGTGATGACGTGACAATTTAAGGGGGAGGAAACCAACCACTGTTCTTCCTCCCTCTTCAAAGTAATCCTTACCTCGCTCTCCCTACTCTATCATCTTTTTTTTTTTTTTCCTTCTCTCTGAGACCATGTGCGAAGGAGGCCCAAATCCTTTCTCTTGTTTTCAATTTGGGGACATTATCAAACTCTTATAAGGTATTTGTGAAGAGTGAATAAGGTTTTAAAGTATGCTATTGTGAATCAGTGAACATTTGTATTTTGCTGCTCACAATTTGGAGCCGGGCAAACATTCCATGTCAACATTGAACTTATAGAGAAGATCAACATCCCTATGAAGAACAATGGAGAAGGGAGATTTTTGAGGTTTTTGGTGTACAGATTTGATTTTCACTTTTACAAGTCATTACTTTCGCCTTGCAATTTTAAGTTGAACGAGAGATAGAAGGGGAAGAAAGATTGAACAGAGAGAACCCTAATTCGGACGAGTAGAAATTGTGCTCCATGGATGCTCTTGCTCTCTTATCTAACAATACTTGTCAATAATGGAGTTAACCTAGTTATTAGGATCGGTTAAATGTGGGATTATTCTAGGACGAACTCATATATAGGATTATTATTGTCACATGGTCTGTTTATTCGATTATTGTCCACTTTCTAGTGGAGTCAAAAGACTCACTACCTTTTGGCTTTGTAATATAATGAACTAAATCAAAATGGCTAATAAAGCTGTCTGCGCTTCTTATTTATTGTGAGGATACTGATAGTCGTTGCATTTCGGATCAAGCGTCAAACGGAAACATCCTCTCTGTTCTCACAAAGGTAAGTGTGCATACAACCGACCCACCCTACCCCACTTAAGCGGGAGTCTCTTTATAAGCATTTGGGTCAATGTTGATGTTGATATTGATTGTCTATTTATTGGATTAATGGGTATAAACAAAACTCTAATCTTAATCTACCCTATTTAATGATGGGTTACCTAGCATATAACCCTTTAACTAATTCCTATATATGTAAATGTTTAAATATTTTATATTTTCTTTAAAAGAGAATTGAATTTATTGTTATACTAGTATAAGAAATTATTGGAATAAGAAAACTTGATATTTGTCACTTTAGATAATGTGTCATGTAAACATATTGACTATGTATTACAAATACTCCCTCCATTGCATAATATGAGGTATATTTCAACTCTTTTTTTTTTTCAAATATATAGAACTATCTATTGAATGTGGTTAAGCTTTTCATGTTATTCTGTTGATATTTGAATGTTGATTTTTGTTTTAGTTTGTTGATTTTTTTGTTGATTTTTAATGATTTTACTAATTTTTGTTGATTTTGCTATAATCACCGATTCCTGTTGATTTGATTTATTCTATTGAGATTTATTTTTGACTTTTGTTGATTTGTACTGATTCTACTAGCTTTTGTTGATTCTTACTGAAATCAAAAGAAATCAACAAAATAACTTGAGGACAACAAAAGCCTCAAGCACATTCAAATCAATCAAGTGCAAGTTTAATGCCATTCTCCTACAAGATGAATAACACCATTCAGTTGAAATGAATAATAGACATTTGTCAATTTTGTGTTAATTGCACTCTCCAAATCCCAAAGTCCCCGCCATAGAAAATAGCTCTACAGACGAAAAGGCTAGAGAAATTAGAAAGGGAAGGCCAACGACAGTCGCCCAAGTGGCAACACAAGCCGAAGCAAGTGAACAGAATGATGGAGATTATGCATTCAGTGAAATTTGTTTCAGCAAAATCTAAATGCAAAGGAATAACAAAGTGACCAGAAAATGACTAGTGAAATTGGATCCCAGCAGCTAATGTATACTCCATCCGTTTCACTAAAATCTTGACATACTCCATCCGTTTCACTAAAAATCTTGACGCCCAAACTTTTCAAAGTTAAAGTTTTCAAACTCATTCCAGAAAATGACTAGTGAAATTGGAGTAGTAATTATCAAAGCATCAGCAATACACAGTTCCAAAACTCATTCCAAAAAATGATCCCAACAAACTCTGAGATAATATCTGTATTTGAGTCAAACACCATCAAAACTGTATACCTATTAGTCAAACCTCCATAAGTCCTGAGATAGTAACCAGTCATAAACAATTCCAAACTACAACTCAACTGCAAAAATGAAGGGAGGCTTCAACTGCAACTATTACTACCCAAAACATAGAATAGCATGACAAAATGTATGCCCAGGGTTGAACGAGAAAATTCACAGCCTCCTTCCCCTTCTGCCACTCTTTCTGCGGGTACTGTCAGTGGGAATTGGGGTCACATCCTCTGAAACAAAAGAAAACAGTGATTCAGATTATGCTTTTCTAAAAAATGCTGGGAAATGCAACCTTAAGTATTAGTTGGATATTGGAGTAGTAGGCTTGAGAGAGTAATTCTTGCTTTCTACTAGCAAATCAAGTTTGAGCTTATCTCAACAAATCCTTTTCTGTTGAGGATTCACAAATGAAATATCCAATTGGCGCAATAAATGAATCAACAGTAAACATGGTATGGGAGGACTGAGTGACTTGAGTCCATACCAATACGGCCGATTTTCATTCCGGAACGAGCAAGGGCTCTAAGTGCAGATTGAGCACCGGGACCAGGAGTCTTAGTTTTGTTCCCACCAGTAGCACGGAGCTTAATGTGAAGAGCAGTAATTCCAAGTTCCTGAGGTTCACAACACACATATAAGCCAATCAGCAAATGACCCCACTTGTAAAAACTAAAAAGTGAGCATACTAAGAAAGTACTAAAAACTTAGTTTTACAATTCAGGAGGAAAGGGGATCTTAGAGGCAAAAGGATAAGCAATATCAAGTTTCAATGCAGGAAAATCATGCCAAATAGTAAAATAGATTGTTAGATTAGATATGAACCTTGCATCGTTGTGAAACATCTTGGGCTGCAAGCATAGCTGCATAAGGAGAAGACTCGTCTCTGTCTGCCTTCACCTTCATCCCACCTGTTCACACACAAAACAATGTTATGAAACTAGAACTGGAGAAATTAAGAAAATGGAAAAGGAGAGAGACAGACAGACAGACTTCAAGCTGAATGGTGCCCAATTAAACATTCAGAAAAACTGACAGACAGGCATATAAGTTATACACATTAAGAACATTCACATATGGGTTACTCGTGCATACACTTAGTGTTATGTACAGAACAAGCAGTCATAGGGTCTTATGTAAACATGTACCTCGCCCATGTCAACAACCTATTATACTAAGGCTCTGTTTGGCCAAGCTTCTTCATAGAAGCACTTATCCATTAAATTTTACTCTTCTACCACTGACTCCTCCACCACCGACTCCATTTTGACTTCTAAGAAGTTGAAATGTGGCTAAGAGTAGAAGATACAATTAGGAGCTTCTACTTTCTAGCCTCATTTCAACTTCTTAGAAAGTTAAAATGGAGGAGGAGGTGGTGGAATGGGTGGTGGAAGAGTAAAATCCAATGGATAGGTGCTTCTATGTAGAAGCTAGGCCAAACGAGCTTTAAAACCACTTGTCTTCGCGCTTTATTGTATATAGCAGGTAAACACAAGTTTTTGTGTACAATACATAGACGAACCATGACATTATGTTAGTACATTGCAATCCTTAAGACTACATAAACCAGGGCAATCAATGAATAGCTAAGCAAAAGGCCCCACATATGTAAAATTGGTTTGTCACTAGCCATGCCAAACTTAATAGAAGTACAGAGATTCCACAGTTTCCCCTTGAAAAGCTCATCACTTCATTGTCTTGAACAAAGTCTGGTGAAAGTCATTTATACCGATCATGCGAAATTCAACAAATTCATGCCATGATCATGTTTACAGAGTACAAACCTAAATCAACTTAAACAGCTTTTGGTTGAGGGTAGTATGTACTACCCCTAATTCATCGGATAAAACGCGGTAATATTGCCAATCTCTATCATTACATTAGAGTAGCCACTCATTTGCACAATGCAATCAAATATTCAGAAAATCAATTCAAATAAAATACAATCAAGTGGAAAAAATGTGAAACAAAAAAAAATTACCTGTAATACGAACAAGAGTTTCTCTGCCAGACAAATCGGTGACATGCTGCAATTCAACAAAAAACAAAGAATGACACAAATCAATTCCAAAACTACAGAAATCATGAACATTTACATAATCATCAAATAAAAATTAAGCAATTTGTTCTCAAGAACTTACGATGAAAGTGTCATTGAATGAGGCGAAAATGCGAGCAACACCAAAAACGTGCTCACCCTCTCTCACAGCTGGGCCGAGAGTCACATTCTCTTCCTTGGGCTCTCTGGTCCTTCTCTTCGACTGTCACCATTAACAACCAACAATAACAGCAGATCAAAAAATCAAAATCCACAGAGAATTTGAAATGAAAAACTCGTAGCTGAAGAAGAATTTGAAGTTACAAATTCGAAAATGCAAAGTGTTTTAGGTTAGAGAAGAGACATTACCATGGTTGCAGGTAGATGAAAGAACAGAGAAAACCCTAGTCGAAAGAGAGGTTTTTGAAGAAGATGAAGAATATTAATAGCTAGGTTTTGGATTCATAGATGGGCTTACACAAATTACTAATGGGCTAAGTTGGCTTAACTATATAGCCTTAGTTAGTAGTTTGGGCCTTCTTGCAACCCAACCAAAAAAAAAAAAAATGGATTACTACCCAAAAAAAGATAAACAATCAACAGTTCATCACATTAATGAATACTTCAAAAAAAAAAAAAAAAATTATCGTTTGTTAGATTTGTTAATATGATAGTATTAAGGTGTGAAATACAAGTAAATAAGGTAAACGCCTAAACGGGGCCGATAGTAAGTTAAGGCGACCGCTTTGGACCAATAATTGGGGCTTATCTAATATATTTTGACCCTTAAACAAGTTGCGCTACCATAAAAATAAAAAATAAAATTGCCTCTCCTCTAGCTATCACATTGCACGGGCGTGCAGGTCATCACCTTAGCGATACTTCGCATTTCTTGCATGGTTCCTTAGTTCCGACTTAGTCCACAACTCGTACATATGTTGAGCTAGTTCATAATAGTTAGAAATAAACTCAAGCCTTCTATTTTAGGGGCCTCGTATTAGAGGAAACGAAAACAAATCAAGGGTTTTTTTTTTTTTTCAAGAAGGAAACTCGAATAATGATGTCACAAGTATTGAATGTATAATGAAAAGTTACTTTAAAGGTTTGTTCGTGTCATGAGAACTTACTGGCTTTGTAATATGGCCATGGTGAAATTGAATTCCTAACTTTTTGGATCATATGGCGAAGAGGAGATCCGCCTAGTGTTCCAACAAATGCACCCGACAAAAGCCCTTCGGCTCAAAGGCATTCACACAATTTTTTCCAAAATAAATTTGGCATGTTGTAGGTGATATTTCAGTTGCTTATATTAATTGTGTGACTGATGAGGTCATTTCATGTGCTATTTATAATTAAACGCATTGGTATCAATCCTAAAAGTGATATCACCAACACTTATTTCTAAACTAGTGGATAACCTGTGCTACGCACAGGTTCATTGTATGTTGTGCGACTAATTATATAGTTATATTAAACTGTTTAAAAGTAGCCACATATTCCTTTTAATATCTATATTCGCATATACTTTGAAACTGCCAATCTTATTGAAATTTTAAAAAATATATAAACATTGATAGAAGGAATTTAAAAAAAATAATAAACAAAGAAGGAAAAAAAGAAGTCCTGATACAATCATTCAAACAAATAAATGGGCAAAAAAAAAAAAAAAA
>BSSO01005341.1:0-13270 GCA_030267885.1 Mesembryanthemum crystallinum | reverse complement strand
GATTCCCTTCCCGAAAGATATGATCAACAACCACAGGATTGAATGGTGCAAGGAATCGTCTAGCATCGACGATAAGATTAGAAATTTGCCAAGGAATAGTAACTTCACCATGCATAGCCTGAATGACCAAATATTCACCCTCAACATGAAAATGATGGGACCTAAGACTAATTGCTTTTCAAACTCCATTGCGGAGAGCTTTCGCCTCAACAAGGATGGAAGTATGACCTAGACGACAAGAACTAGCACCCAATAACTTAACCGAAGCATCCCATTTTTTTTTTTGAAAAGGCAAAACAATCAGGATAATCTACTTCGACATTGTCTTAAAGCGTCTTTAACTAATAAATTTGTCAAAGACAAGCCGAAGGAATTCGACCAAAGTAACAACTGAGGAATATACTCGTATTCTACTTACCAAATACCACATACGAATCTCGAATACGAGTACAACACATACAAGGCTAAAAACGAGGTTTGGAGAATTCGACGGTATCATAACAAAATTATAAATTCAACCCGTAGCATTCCGAATGATAAAACCTGCCAAAGCTACTTTATCCTGTAGTGAACCATCAAAATTTACTGTTACAAAACCATTCCTAGGTGGAGACTACTTAATTAAAGGCCTAACTGCCACTAGAATAGACCCCAAATGAGACGTATCAAGAGCCTCAAAGAAGAATGATGAATAACGCAATTTCCATTCCACAAAAAAAAAAATTGTGCCTGGATAAACATTGGTATAAATTGATATTTATTTTTATAAATAAATACATGATGTTATATCAAATTCATATTATTTATTTATTTCTATAAAATCAATTCAGATTCTCAAATGAGCATAAATACTCTCAACTCTAGTCCCCATCTGTTGTTGAAAAAAAAAAAAAAAATAGAAAAAATAAAATAAAACTCTAGTCCCCATCATCCTCATCAAATGCGAGATAAACGTGGAGTGTATCACTATCCATCACTTCTCAATTATTTTCCACAAGTTAGGTAGGAAATCAAATGCAGTTAAACATCCTATACACTCCCACTACCCCCTAGCTAACAGGAACAAAAAAAAAAAAAAGGTAATTTCCCTCTGTATCAAAACAAACCCCCCAAAAAAAAAAACCAAATAGAGTTTCAATTTGTTGCTTAATTTTGCTAATAATAGTAATAATAATTTAATCTCAATATCACCTCAACAAAATCCTCCTCTTCTCCTTGAAGATTTCTGGACTTTCACAGACGTTGACATTGACGCTTCTTTACTACCATGACTCCATAGTCTCTCTCCTCTTTCTCTCTCCATTTCGGTATCTCCGCTACTGAATCCATTGCAGGAATCAAGCTAAAACCCTCACCAATCTCTCTCAGAAATCCCCAAATTTTGACGATGATGGGGCGGTCAAATGAGAGAGAAAAGCTTGGAGTTGTTTTGCTAGGGTTTCTGGTTCTAACAATGGCGAGTTTCATCGAATCGAGATTTGTGGTGGAGAAGAACAGCTTGAGGGTTACTTCACCTGATAGCATCAAGGGTACTTACGATAGCGCCATTGGTAACTTTGGGATACCTCAATATGGTGGTAGTATGGCTGGAACTGTTGTTTTTCCTAAGGATAATCGCAAGGGGTGTAAGGAGTTTAGCGATTCGGGAATTTCGTTTAAGAAGAAACCCGGCGCGTTGCCGACCTTTGTTTTGCTCGATCGTGGAGGTTTGATACTCAATCGCCATCTGTGATTGTTGCTTGATTGAGCTTTTTTGTTGCTTGTTTAGCTCGATTGATGGTTAGGTTATAGGGTATCTGATAGTTGTTGGGTTATGGAGTTTGATCTAAGTTGATGAGGTTGCGAATTGAATCCGGTTGAATTTAACTTGAATAGTGTTGACATGATATGTTAAAACTTGTTCAGAAATTGAGCTATATTTGCACAATGTTTTACTTGTAGAATGTGATGGTTGAATGAGCTTGCGAATCGAATCCGTTGAATTTGAGTTGAGCAGTGTTGACTCGGTAGCTTGAAACTTCTTCAGTAATTGAGCTATATTTGCACAATGTTTTACTTTGAGAGTGTGATGGTTGTATGAGCTTGCCAATTGAATCTGTTGAATTTGAGTTGAACTGGGTTGACTTGATAGCTTATTACTTCTTTATAATTGAGCTATAATTGCACAATATTTTACCTGTAGAATGTGATGGTTGTATGAGCTTGCGAATTGAATCCATTTCAATTTGAGTTGAACAGTGTTTTGCTTATTCAGAAATTGAGCTATATTTACGCAATGTTTTGCTTGTAGAGTGTGATGGCTGTATGAGCTCGCCAATTGAACCCGTTGAATTTTAGGTGAACATTGTTGACTTGATAGCTTAGAACTTCTTCAGAAATTGAGCTATATTTGCATGGTGTTTTACTTGCAGCATGTGATGGTTGTTAACTTGAGCATAAAGGGTACCCTTTTGAGGTCTTAGAACAATTCATACTCTATAATTTGTCACTGTATGTTATCTCTGATGTATTCCTGCCCTTCTGCAATTATGCTACTCCGTTTACCTGCGAGAGTTGCTATCGAGGTCACAGTTCTTATTGGTTAAAGTAGATTCGAAGTTGGTATATGCTGTTGTCTTAATCTTTTGATAGCTTGGCTGTTTTTCCATTCTAAATTATATTTAGGTGTTTTACAATCTCGAGTATTGTTGTTCAATTAGACGAAAAGAATTGGATCGTAAGGTTGATGTGTTTATTGATAATTGAGCTTTTCTATTAGATATTTACCCTTCGTTATACCTTTATGCCATGTAGTCTTCTTCATACATCATACATAATCCATGTATATGAAAGAAATTGTGTTCACCATGAATTATGTGGTAAGGAGGAAAGTGATCTCAGTGGTGCTGGAAAGAAAGGGTCTCACTTGTTCATCCTATGGAAGCACAATATTGAGGAAATTGTGTCTGTTGAGCAGTTCCCTAATATGAGAGTTTTTGTTAGTTGGATGAATATATCTCACTATACTGGACTCTTCCCTTATCACTTTTCTTTTTCTTTGGTGTTGTTGGTGCTTTCTATCCGTCTTTTCTTCGGAGGTGGTTTACCCTATAATTTCCTTAAAATGTTCAATGATCCTTCGTTTGTGTGGTTCTTCATTTTCTAAGGGTTGCATATCTATTCTTGTTCAAATAAGTAATAAAATTACTTGTATGTTTCCAGATTGCTTTTTTGCTTTGAAGGTGTGGAATGCACAAAAAGCTGGGGCTGCTGCTGTGCTTGTTGCAGATGATGTTGAGGAAGCATTGATAACCATGGATACACCTGAAGAGGATATTTCATCTGCCAAATACATTGAGAATATAACTATACCCTCTGCCCTTATTGAGAGAAGCTTTGGTGATGTATTGAAGAAATCATATAACAATGGGGATATGATAAATGTTAATCTTGATTGGAGAGAAGCTGTTCCTCACCCAGATGATAGAGTAGAATATGAACTATGGACAACTAGCAATGATGAATGTGGGGTCAAATGTGAGATGTTGATGGGATTTATGAAGGAGTTTAAGGGCGCTGCTCAAATTCTTGAAAAGGGTGGTTATACTCAATTCACACCACATTATATCACTTGGTACTGTCCTCAGGCATTCACCATAAGTAAACAATGCAAGTCGCAGTGTATCAATCATGGAAGGTATTGTGCACCGGATCCTGAGCAAGATTTTAGCAGAGGTTATGAGGGTAAAGATGTCGTAATCGAAAATTTGAGGCAGCTATGTGTCTTTAAAGTCGCAAATGAGACGAAAAAGCCCTGGGTTTGGTGGGATTATGTTACTGATTTTCAGATTAGATGCCCCATGAAGGATAAAAAATACAACAAGGATTGTGCTGAGGGAGTTATCAAAACATTGGGTAAGCACCATAAATATACCTGTCCTCCCATTTTTAATTCTTTTCTGTAGATGGTGGCTTAATCTTCATCTTGAAACTACAGGACTGGACTTAAAGAAGATAGAAAAGTGTATGGGAGACCCAGATGATGATGCTGAAAATCCTGTCCTGAAAGAGGAGCAGGAGGCACAAGTGAGCACTTCCACTCTTTTCTATCCTTTCTGACCTAGTACTTATCTTTAATTTGGTTCATTGATGTTGATATATTATTATGCTGCATTTTTAGATTGGCAAAGGAGCAAGGGGTGATGTTACAATATTGCCAACACTTGTTGTTAATAATCGTCAATATCGAGGTATCTATTTCTCTAACTTTTACCATATTATTGTAATTGCCAATCTTGTTCCTGTCTTAATAATATGCTAACAGGGAAGTTGGAGAAAGGTGCTGTGCTGAAGGCCATTTGCTCTGGTTTTGAGGAAACTACTGAACCTGTTGTTTGCTTGAGTGATGGTATATTCTCTGCAACTGTTGTGCTAAGCTGTATGATATCTAAGATAATCATCATTTTATGTCTTTCATAATACTCTTTTCCACCTTTTGTCCCAGATATTGAGACGAATGAGTGTCTGGATAACAATGGTGGTTGTTGGCAAGATAAAGCAGCCAATGTCACCGCGTGCAAGGTACGATTATATTTCCTATTTTAGATAATGAAAAGATTTACAAGATAAGAAAAGAAAAATTAAAAATAAAGGACAAGCCGACCTTTCTGAAAGAAACGCAAAAGAGAATAAGAAAATTATATCCTTGTATCCTACAATGGAAGCCCTTCTTAAGACTGCGGCTTTAAAAAAGTTGGCCACTGATGTTAGATTTTCAAACTCACATTCCAAATTTTCTTCCCAGAATAAACCTGAGGTATGTGCCTTACGTCTTTCCCCATTGGATCGACCAACTTCAAACCCAATTTATACACCAGTGTGTGAGCATGTTCTTCTCCTGTTCCTTCTGATTGATACACATCCAGCCTATTGAAGAGGCTGAGCTGGAGTAGACAGAATAGCATCTCTTCTCGCACCATCATTTTGTAGATCAACTCTCTTCATATCACTGAATCCCGTGATTTTCTCAAAGCCCCATATTAGGCTCCTGGAAAGACTCAGTTCCTTAGCAATCAATGATAGCGATTTCAGAAACATGAGACTCCCCCTCTCCCATCTTTCATCCATGTCATTGATCTGCCATAGATCCTCTTAACTATTAATCCCAGCTTTCAGAATAAAAATCCTTTACGCTCAAAAGAGCTAAGCTCATTCTGGAAACTAAGATCCTCAGCTTGAACACTCTTTTCTTTATCAGAAAAACACTGACAATGAAACTTAGCTCTACTATCCCCATAATGGATGTGGTATCTAGGGTGAACTTATTTAGATAAAATCCAAAATCCAAACCAATCCAAATTGAATTAGTCCGTTCGGATTGGACTTTTCAAAATTCGGACTTGAAAAAGAAAATTTTTGGATTTTGGATTTGGATTTGGATTTGGACTTGACCCTTTGGAGTCCAAACTCCAAAGTCCAAACCAAAATTTTTAATATTTCTATAAATTTTTATTTTACAATTATACATTCACATATAATTGATATCAATGTACTTGAATTATTCCTATCTCAATTAAGTCTAACATTTCACTTGTTTCCTTGGCTCCTTTACATAAAACCTCAACACCTTAGCAATATATGCACTTAACTCTCTCTCATTCAATTAGGCAATCACTCTCAAGTCTTAGTCTCTCTTACCCAATTCGTGGCTCTCCTCTGCCTTGCTTTATTCATTGCACCAATTCATTGTGCACATTGTTGCATCTTATCATGTAACATAAAGATCTTTGTGAAGGCCTTGTGATATATGCATTTTTTCTTTCTTAACTTTCGGTTGCCCTTGACATTGTCTCATCATTTGGGAATGTATTTGGAATGTATGTTTCAAATTAAATAATGTTGTACGATTTGTTTGTTTTAGTTTGACTATTATCAGCATAAAAAGTCTCTTTATCTATTAAAAGAAAAAAAAATTAATAACATGAAAGCCTTGGGTTTCATCGTGAGAAATAAGGGAAAAAAGATTGGATAATTTGGATTGGATCAGAATCCAAATTTTATTCGGATTGGATTTGGACTCAAATTCCGAGTCCAAAAAATTTCGGATGGAATTGGATTTGATAAAAGTCCAAACCAAAGTTCAAACTTTCACCCCTAGTAGTATCCCCAATTCTCACAACGCTAAGAACCGTTTTTGACGGCTGACACAACCACTACAGGCTGTCGGCACCCTTGACCAGCATCCCTTATACTTGCATCCCCAATTCATTCATTGCCTATGTGCCAAGCATAGTATTGTCCAGCAGCAACAGAGTTTAGGATGTCTCTATGACCTCACAAGGAACAATGATAGAATTCAGTTGCTCCCTGCCTTCATTCTGTCCAAGATTCAAACCACCTACATTATGTGACATTAGTTGTCAGCTATATATCATTGAATGAAAAACAGAAAAGTAGATAGTAAATGCTGAACCTTAAAAGGAAAAAAATCGGATACATGGAAACAGGAAAGGAGAAAAAATTGACAGTTTTTTAACCAGAAATCTCAATTTATTATGACTATCATCAATAATTATATAAATTAAGTAGCTTTAGAGTTAGCTCGGCAATAGATCAAGAATTTAGTAGAAGAAAATGTGATTTTGGGATTTTAGGGGTCCTTGAGGGGAAAGAATTAACGGGTCATATGAAGAAGACGTTTCTCCGGTATATGTTCTCAAGTTTCAAAGCCGGAAAAAGTGACTTTCATGACAGTTTGTATGCATTAGAAGGTTGTCAGGATGAAGAACAAGGAGGAAACAAATCCGAAACCCGTAATAGTACTAATATTGAAGCAGTGTTGCACAGAACGAGTTACAAAGTAGGATGGAATCGGGACGTAACCAAAATTTTCGAGAATGGTGGGAGTAAGCTTAGCCAGAACAATAGATACATTATAGAAAATATTAGGATTCCTAGATCTCTTGAGGACTCATTGTCCTCTTAGCTTGTAATTATCTCCATTTTAGCTTAATATAAATTTCTTATTATGAAAAAAAAACAAAAAATATTAGGATTCCAATCAAAAGATAAAATTGTAGAAAAGTGCTATAAAGATAATAAAAATGGATAATTCAAATTGAATTACTCCCTATATTATCTCCCATAGTAAATGCGTGTTTGGCTTTACTTCATAATGTCTTGTGCTTCTCCCTTATGTCCCTTACAATCCACCTCCCTATTTGGAGCTTCTAACAAGCCAAAGCCATCCCCTAGGAGGCCGAGGAGCACGAGCTTCAAAGTTGAAACTTGTGCTTCTTGGTCTCCTAGGGAACAGATTTTGGCTTCTTGGAAGTTCAAAGTAGAGAGGTGGAGGGAATGGATTTTGAGGCATATAAGGGAAGAAGCTCAAGTTTGTAAGAAGCTAGGTCAAACACACTCTAAGTAGGTGATTCAAAATTTTTCACTAATAGTTAATCTCCCATGAGGCAGCCTCATATGTGAGACCTAGTACTCTGTTTGACCTAAAAAAGTTACCAATTAGTGTGACACAAAAACTTGTATGAGGCCTAGTACTTGGGGGAGAAAACAGAGTACTAAGTATCATGTACCACTAATTGGAAGAGAAAAAAGTTTTTGTGTCACATATGTACTAAGTATGAGGCCTAAAATTCTTTGTACTAAGTATCATATACCACAAAAACTTGTATGAGGCAGCCTCATATGTGAGACCTAGTACTTGGAAGAGAAAAAAGTGGTACATGATACTTAGTACTCTGTTTTCTCCCCCAAGTACTAGGTCTCATACAAGTTTTTGTGTCACACTAATTGGTAACTTTCCCCAGGCAGTAGTGCACAAGACATAATGACATTGACAAGTGACAACTCAGTTTTATTAGAAAATAACATCCATCATTGCTCAAATGCTCACATAAAAGAGGGAGCTCTTTAATTTCAATCTTGACCGTTCAAGTTCTTTGACTTGCACGCCCTTCTTAGACCTAATCAACATCTCTCGGCATTTACCGGTCTTCGTCTTCCCACCATACATCTCCTTTAGCCAACAGTTCCAGCATACCTCAACTTGTTGCTGGAGAAGACTGCCGTTGTAGCACTGAGTATTGACAGTCCAAAGAATTTTAGGTCGCCAGGATCAGTGACCAAGGCTGCATCCCAGATTAACCCAATCCAGTACTGTCCGTTCTAGGATGATTGACCTGGGCTTGCGGAACTTGGGAGTGTCCCACGTTCAGTACAAACAGTGATCTGAACCTGACTTGTGAACATCCAAAGAATATGTGGGAAGAACAAACTCGTGCTTCAAATTTGAGATTTCTTGACACCTCTTAAGAGGAGCCCCTGATATTGCTTGTCATGTATCACAACTTCATGCCCATAAAGCCCTAGTCAGAAATACCATTTTATTTGCTTCTCCGAACATGCTGACATGGTAACATTCCAAGTATTTCTGCCTAATTGCTGACACCTCTTTGACTCGACCACCATACACCTGTCCTGATCTTGGGAAGATTAAATTTTGTCCAGGCAGGTTTCA
This sequence comes from Mesembryanthemum crystallinum, assembly GCA_030267885.1. Taxonomy (NCBI): domain Eukaryota; kingdom Viridiplantae; phylum Streptophyta; class Magnoliopsida; order Caryophyllales; family Aizoaceae; genus Mesembryanthemum; species Mesembryanthemum crystallinum. The sequence continues at coordinate 4,758 of BSSO01005341.1, read as the reverse complement.
AGTCTTGATATACTTCTTCCCCTCCTATCACCACTTGAATAGCTGCCTTAAAATAAGCCCAGGTATCACCCTTTGGAGACCATAGGGTGAATATCTTGTGGAGTTTTTGCTTGAAGAGAAACCCAATTTGAGAAGTCTACCACTAAAACTGGATCTTATCTTTGCCCTTAAGGCCCCAGAAATTTCTCGTCCTCTTCAACCTTCCCAAGAAATTGAACATAAAACACCAAATATTACACATCCGGCAGGCCAGGATGAGCAACATGACTATTTCCTGATTCTCCTTGCTCTTCTTTCTGTAGTTTTCACAAAACTCCCATGTCCAAACTTTTTTTCCCTATTTGTGCAACCGTTTGTCAGTAAGAGGCCCTTAGCATAATGAAAAAGCCATAAAAGAGTAAGTTCGAAGAGAGAGAAGGTAATTAGGGAGAAAACCATGGCATTTAAAATACAGCAGGAGAGACTTTGGCCATAACACAGTACCAAGTGCATTAGTTCAAATCTTAAATGTTGAGTGATAATTAAAAGCTGTTCAATTTGCTAAAGAGAAAATTACGTACTTGTTCTGGGATTTTTTTTTTTNAAATGGAAATCTACAATGATAATTGATTGGTTTTTGTGTACTCATTTAGCTAGCAAATAGCCACCTTTGAATCAGCTTCGGTTGCTATTCTTTGTGAGGCATCGATGATAATTGGTGGCAGTTCACTCATTTTTTCCCGTCTTTCATTCTCTTTCTTGAAAACTTTTTGACTTGGTGATTTGAGTATTGTTTCTTCTCTTCTTTGTTACCTTTTCAGGATACATTTCGCGGAAGAGTATGTGAATGCCCTCTTGTGGATGGTGTGCAGTTTCGAGGAGATGGCTACAGTTCATGCAAAGGTAAAAGTTTGATTCGGAGCTCATTCACTTAAAATCTAGCATGTAGTGCTTAGTAGAAGTTCTATAGATGTATAATACATGTTTTGCTCCCTATACTGTCTGGAAGGAGTCATTTGCAGCCAGTTAAACCCGCCAAGTCTTCATCCATGATTTTTAGGTAGTTGACATGGCGAGTCAAAACAATTTGCTTGCTAAATTTGTGGTTATACATTCTAGTCATTCTTTTAAATTTTAAGCTCCAAACTGGCAGACTTGAAAATACCACACTTCTTTGTCACAAATTGTTTCCAGCACATGAATTTATATTCTCTTTACCTTTCTCTAGCAATGTGCAAGTTCATCGGGCTAAGTTGACATCCTCTGATTGGAATAGCTGTTAAATATTAAACAACCTTCTAATCACGTTAAGTTCCTGTTTTGAATTCTCTAGTAGGCTCGTACATGGTTTTGTCAATGAGAGACTGCATGTATTGTTCAATAGTGATATGATTCATTAAGTTTTATAACCCCATATTAGAAGAGATTATGTAACTGCTTACCAGTGCTTAGTTATAATAGTAGGAAAAATTCCATTTTGGTAACTTGATGTTTAGTGTAATATTAAATTGGTGACCTCACTTTTAACTATTCCCCAATTGGTGACTCGAGATTTGACAAAATATGTCACTTTAATACATTGGCCTAACTCCGTTAACTTTTCTGTCACTTTGATGACGTGGCATATCACGTGTGTGAATGTTTACCATGGTAGAAGGCCTTTTTAGTAGTTTTGTGTTGAAAAAAAATATACTCTCTCTATTCACTAATGAAGGTTACGCATTCCGTTTTGGTATCATCATAAATAAAGGTTACACCCCCTAATTTTGGCAAAAAAGTTCTTTGAATGTAGTAAATTATCCTTAGTTTTTTCTCTCTCATCAACAAGTCACTATCACCTTTACACCCACTAAGTAAGGGCAATTTGGTAATTTCATTCTCTCCTTAAATCTTATGCCCAATAATGTATGTAACCTTCATTAGTGAACGGAGGGAATAATTCTTTAGCTGAAATTTCCTTCTATCATGGTAAACATTCACACACGTGATATGCCATGTCATTAAAGTGATTAGAAAGGTAACGGAGTCAAGCCAATGTATTAAAGTGAAATATTTTGTTAGATCACAGGTCACCAAATTGGGAATCGTTAAAAGTAAGGTCATGAGTTTAAAATTACATTAAACGTCAGGTCACCAAAATGAATATATTCCTATATACTCCCTTTGTCCCACTATTTGCTTTCATAATTGGGGATGACACAAGTGTTTAGGTAAATGTTTTTAGACAAGTTTGCCCTTGAAGTAGATGTAATAAAATAATAGAGAGATATATTATTGTGAGAGAATAAAATAATAAATAGGGATATTTGTTGTGAGAGGGAAAAAATCAGAAAGAGAGAGAGAGTGATTGGAGAGAGAAAGTTTATTTTTTTTTTTATTGTATTTGTGAGTTAGTGGAAGGGGTATTATAGGGAAGTCATGGATTTTTATGGTTTTTGAAAGCTAAATGTGGGACAAAAAACATGGTGTGTTTGAAAGCTAATAGTGGGACGGAGGTTATTGTGGTCTTCTTGCCTTTAGAGATAAAAAGAAATAGAAAAAGATAGTATGTAGTGTATAGTATATACCAGCACAGGAGATACAAAGTTGTACTGTGTGGGTGATCTGCACAATTCCTCTTCTCTTATTCCCTCCAATCATCAGACATAAGTCTAAATCCAGTGGCCAACAGATGAGTGGCTTTTCTCTAACTTTTCATCTGTATGAAACCAGTGTCCAGCGGTAGTATATACCAGCAGGTTATCGTGGTCTTCTTGCCTTTAGAGAAAAAAAGAAATAGATAGTATAAAGTATATACCAGCACAGGAGATATAAAGTTATACTGTGTGGGTGATCTGCACAATTCCTCTTCTCTTATTCTCTCCAATAATCAAAGATAAGTCTAAAGGCCTGTTTGGCCAAGCTTGTTCCAACTTCTACTTCTTCCCTCATATCTTCTTCACCCACCCCTTATTCCTCCACCACTTCCTCGACTTTTGATTTCTAAGAAGTTAAAATAGGGATAGAAGTAGAAGCTCCAATTTGTAGCTTCTACATCTACCCCTATTTTAACTTCTTAAAAGTCAAAAGTGGTGGATGAGGTGGTGGAAGAGAGGGTGGTGGTAAAGGAATGTGAAGGGAAAAGTAGAAGTTGGGAGAAACTTGGCCAAACGGGGCACTAAAGCCAATGGCCAACAGATGTGCTGGCTTTCTCAATCTTTTCATCTGTATGAGCGTATTTTTACTTAAGCCAAAGTCCAGTGATAGTCAGACTTGAGGAGAAATGCCTGAGACTGGTACAGATCTAAAGATTCGGGTTGCGTTGAGGTGAATAGCTGTGTGGCAAGCCAAGGACAGCACTTAAGTTCCTAGGGGCTTATTAGCCCTTTATCTCTATCTGCTTTCCATATCCATTTTTTTTTTCATAGATACAAGTCATTGAATTGATAAAAAGGGAATTACAGAAAGAGGACAACCAAAAAGTGTATTACAGTCACAGACGGAGGACAAAGAGTTGTCTAAAGAAAACACAGTTCAATAAAGCCCTCCAGTCCCTATGTACATTAGACAAAGGGAATCCTGGGAGTATCCTATGCGCAGAGATTCTTGTCCATCCAAATACACTAAACCACAGCAAACATTGCTCATCTCCAGAGAATCTTTCCTTCCTTGGGGCCAAAATCTCTAAAGCCAGTGTGAACATGACCAACAAGCTTGACGGACAAACCCAATACTCTCCAAAAATACCAAGTCGACATTGCCAGACATTCTAGGCAAATCAAGAAAAAGAAGAGGACTAATAAGTGCCCCACCCCCTTATTCTTATTTCAGTTTTGATGTGTACATCCTGCTTCATTGAATCATATTAGACCATATTCCGTAACCAAATGGCTTTAAATCCTCTTCTCTAATCCAATTCTTTATAAGAACAGCTAGTCAGTAGAAATTTATTATGTCGATATTTTGGTTCACTGAGTCTATACTTTTGTTTTTCAGCAAGTGGACCTGGTAAGTGCAGCATAAACCATGGAGGTTGCTGGCATGAAACTCGAAGTGGGCAGACTTTCACAGCTTGTCTAGTAAGTCAGCTATATAATGGAATAACATACCGCAAAATAGTGAGACTTGGTTTTTAACTCCGGTTCGGTACTGACAGGACCATGATGATAGCTGCAAGTGTCCTTCAGGGTTCAAGGGCGATGGCGTGAACAGTTGTGAAGGTAACACTGTTTCTAGACTTCTATAGATGCTCGTAACGTAATTATTGAATGAGTTCATGGACAATTATGTCTTCATGGTGTTGCTGTTGCACATTCCCATCTCTTGTATGGATTTCTGCCATCTGGTCCCAACATGATTTATTGAATGTGTATTTTACTGTTTGCTTACCTTTTACCTGCAAACATCATATATCAGATGGCCCCTTGAAGATGTTGGTTATAAGTGTAGTTTATTGAATTATGATTTTTATGCTAGTCCTAGACTAGCTAGAAGCCTTTAAAGACTACTTGATGTTTTGATGTGGATCATGGGAGGCGGAGGGGTTGGGAAATGGTTGAGAGGGACAGTGCAGAATTGAAGAAGTACATGAAGGGCAAGTGGGCAGGGAAATCAGAAATTCAGGAGATGTAATGAAAATATTAAGAAATCTAAAATCTAATTAATTCAATCTAATCAAAAGGTTTACTAGACCCCATGTCAAAAATTATGCAACATGCTTGATAAGCTAAATTAAGGGCCCGCTTGGATTGGGGGTAAAAATTAGGGGGGTAATGGAGAAAATTAAAAGACAAAAGTAAA
>BSSO01005340.1:0-13270 GCA_030267885.1 Mesembryanthemum crystallinum | reverse complement strand
TCTACCCCTATTTTAACTTCTTAGAAGTCAAAAGTGGTGGAGGAGGTGGTGGAAGAGTGGGAGGTGGAGAAGGAATGTGAAGGGAAAAGTAGAAGTTGGGAGAAGCTTGGCCAAACGGGCCCTTAGATTAAGACCTCAGTTATTTTTTCTGCTTGGGATAGTAAATAAGTAATTGTTACATGAAAAACTTTTGAGCCGAGGGGTGATTCATTGTTTCTCGTAGGGAGAGCTGGTAGGTATGGGTCTAAATACCCTGACGGTGAAGTGACATGTCTGGAAGCAGATGATCTACCACTTCTTCACTCATCACTTAAGTCTCCATCTCCAGAACTAGAGGTAAATGTTGGTGACAATTTGACACTAAAGTTGCAGTATATGTACACTATGAATTATTAATATTTTGTCTTTGCTCTAGTAGAGCATTTACTAATCATTAAAACTAGTAGCTTCAGTCATTTCATAATTCCTCAAAGGTTATAAGTTATTACTATTGTAAGTTCTAATGCTATATCCGGTTTGCTATACAGTATGCTGGTCTGTTTCCAACATATGATCTCTTGCTCATGTATTCCAGAGCAAATCCACAAAATGGATTTTACCACATATTGGTAGGTGGTTTGGTTACGCTCTTCCTCTTTTCCCCTCCTTCCAAACAAGAACCTGTGGCCTCCTTGATAAGTGTATTGGTATATACCTTATGTGACTGAACTTGTTTTTGTACCTAGTTGCATGCATAGCAGATTTGTTTGCTTAAGTCATTATAAGCTAATCATGGTATCTTTCTGCTGTTACATTATCTTTGTACCCTGTGGCAGATCCAGATAATAATTTTAGTGGTGTCCTGTTATTAGTTTCAGACAAAGAGTTCATATATGGCATTGTGTTAGAGCTAAAATTGAACAATAGTGAGCTCCAAATTTCGTGATTGATTTTTACATATAGTTGTTTACTGTAGTTTTTTAATATTTAGAAGTAATTTGAAAAAAGACAAGGGTTATTTGGCAGCATAGAGGATTAATTTGAAATTTGGTCACTTTGCAAGCCAATGAAGCATCCTCAAATATTTGGTGATACTTATTCTTCATACATTCCATATTAGAAAAAGAGCTAGTAGAATAAGTTGTGCAGTAAACTACTTTGGCATTTGACTCCCAATAAGGTTTGAAAGTGATTTTGCCAAGCTCTATTAACGAGGCAGGGCAAGATACTTGATAAGTTCTGCTTTTTGTGGGATTACTGAGAGAGATTTGGGGGGGAGGGGAGGGAGAGGTGGATATATAATTTTTCTCTTAATTTGTTATCCCTTTACATTCTGGTTGTTTCATTGCTTTTTGTATGCGGTCCTCTAGTGCTATTTGGATAGAGGGAAGGAGTTTGTCCTAGAGCGCAGGTTGTATCAGTCATTTACCAGCTATTTACCGGCCGGATTGTACACCCTTTTACATAGCAGAGCGTGGCAGCAACCTCAAAAATGGATGTATCATCCAATACGTCACGTATCAGTTAGTATTTGATTATTTGCCTAAGCACTGAGTTGCACTTTGGGTTTCTGCTGGGTCAGGGCTGTTGGTTCTGGGACAAACAACTTAGTTAGAGCCCGTGAAAGTGAGATCCCTGCTGCTTTGTGTCTGACTGTCAGCCAAGTTCGAAAACTATTTGTGTTAAGTTGTGTGGAGGAGGCAGGCATGATACATGATAACTTCTGCTTTGGTGGGATATGGCTAGCTGAGATTTGAGCTTGGTCACATTGCATCTCTCTTTATTATCTTTGCGTCTTTAGGGAACCTGATGGAAATTTGGGATTACTAATGGTCTAGAAATGATTACGAGGGATGTTTCATGATCTGGGTGGAATGAAAGTGTGACACCATTAGACTTAGTGGGGTTAGGTTTTCGTCGGTTGGTGTTCAAAAACATCTAGTTGGTTTTGGTGGTTCCTGTTAGAGTTTGATACTTAATGACACGGAGCTATCAAGAGCAAATATGGCCTTCAGCAAAATGGGTGGCATACTTATACTGGCTTGATTATCTCGTATGCTTGTCCTGGGAGTTCATCTCTTGGTATCATATTTTTGCTTCACTTTGGTCAAAACTAAGTGGGTAATGGTCTTATGGTTCAGTTCTGGGAGGATGGTTGGAATGGGAAAATCCCTTCAATTCCCTTCAATTCTCTTGGTATCAATAGGATGCTTCTTTTTATTTTAGTAATGGTGGTTCTTGGACCTCCAGAGGAACCTCATGATTAGAAAATTGACGAGCACTCCTCTTTGCATAGTGTTATGAATACCATTCACTCTCTGTTTTTGGGGATTCTCGGGTATGGATTGGAAATGGTTTTGGGGTCTTCTTGTGCAAAACCTTCATTCAGCATTTTAGCCTACATCCACATCCCCATTATTCCCTTTTGCAGTTCTCCTTTAGGTGTGGAACTTTGTTTGCACCATGGCTCTAGGCAAGTTGAACGCTAATGATATGTTCTACAGAAGACACACCTGGTTGATCTCTCCCTCAAGATGATTGTGTGATGTCAATGTGTAGATGGGATAGTGAGACGTTTTTTCACTTTTTGCTATTACAAGGGAGTGTTGGGTTTACTCCGCTGCTACTGTCCAGCAATCCAGGTGTGGTTTGTGTGGTTGAGAAGGTGAGAGGGTAAGTTCTTTTTGATGTGTGCTATTATGGCGCTTCTTTGGTGTTTGTGGGTTATTGCCTGAACGTAACTGTTTGAGGATTACCCAACCTACTAATTTGTTTGCTATGATGCTTGGAGTCGGCATCTACCCTTGCTATACCTGTGTCAACACGACACAACCCGGGTACCGACACGGGATATGGGTCCAACCCGGTTGCAAAAAGTTGGACATGGCTGGATAGATCTGCCGTGAGAAGAAAAGAGAAAAGTGCTGGGCGGAGAGAGTAGCAGAGAAGTTCCAAATGTCAAATGTTGGAAGAGAAGAAAGAAACAGTGGACATGTCTGAACTTATCTTTTATATCTGGCTTATCTTTGCCCTTCTGGCTTATCTTTGAATCTCTCTCACTCTCTCTCTCTCTCTCTGAGGGGTGGTGTCCGGAGGGTGAAGAGCTAGGGCTTCAGTTTTTAGTTCTTAGAAGCAGTAAGTTTGGGCTTGGGTGTATATTTGGGCTTTAGTCAAAAAATCTACTCCATAAAGCCATTAGAAGCAATAAGTTAAAACCCATTACACTCGTTATTTCAAGTATATATTTATAAACTTTAAATTAAGTACATCTAAATATTTCAATTAAATTAAATTAAATGTTTATTTTTTAAAAAAGGAGAGAATATCTTTCCAAAAACGGCGTGTCCTCATTGTGTCCTTTGTATGATAGGGTCCTCGTATCCTGAAATTTCAACGATCACGAATTTGACCCTCAAATCTACACCCTTACCCAACATAAACAGGTGGTGTATTTGGTGTCACTGTGGACAAAGGCGGCAGGGGGGTTTTTCACGAGGTAACACTTGCTGATTTCTAAATTCATTGGGGGATCCTTGTAATTAGACTTTCATTCTTGGACTTCTTGTCCTCATGGACAGTAACTCCTTTTCAATTCTGTTAGTAGTATTTCCTGTCATGGTTATGGTTGATTATCTCTTCTAGCATGAGTTTTAATTAATCAATTTCATTTCAAGTAGCAATCGAGAGTAGATATTCGTTTTGAGGCGGGGGAGTTTTGATTACACTATCATTGAAAATCATTGGGTCGGAGATGGGAGATTAGAATTCGGGTGATGAGTTTATATGGTGGATACGTGAGTTAGTGACTCATTGGCTTAGCTTTTTTTGACCATAATTGGATTTGCACCTTGTGGTGCTCTAATTATGTTCTCGTTTTGCGTACTGGCCTGAATAACTCCGGCAGATTCTTCTTGTTGGAAACGATCTTATCGTTAGGGAAAGGGACTACAGTTGTTTTTTAGAAAGGTCACAAGGGGGCTGGTTGGTGCGCCATTGTTGACGTGGTTTAAAAGATTGGTCCGGTGGTACCTCTTGTTGCTTCGTTGAACGGGTGGCAGTGTAGTGACTCTGGTTCCTTCAACATTAACAACTACTAACCAACTCGCAGATATCTTCACCAAAACCCTTCTGAACAATTAAGGTGCATCCTTGTGGTGATAGAGAAGAGTTTCAAGGATCAGTATTGGCATGTGGCACTCATGATAGAATTTCCATTAAATGTCTTCCCTAGGTCTAGGTTCATTGCTTCAGTCTACTAAATACATTTCAGTTCATGTACTAGCTCAGTTTATCCTGGTTTGTATAATAGCTAGGTCAAATAAACTTCCTAGATGCAGTTTAGCTTCTGAAATGCATGTATTAATTGGTTATATACATACCAAAGTGATGCACTTACGCAAGTCTCGATTCATCATATATTCAGAGAATAACATAAGAAAGCCTTGCGCACTATCTCTCCCCTTTTTAACTTTCATGCTCATAAACTAACACTAAAGTTATTATTGTCATCTGTCTAATTGATTTTATGATCTGAGAACTTTCGTACTGCTTTTGGATATCTGATCTTCATCTATAGATAATTAGATATGGTTGACATTTTGCATTTCATCTACAATACTGTGAAACCAATGTTATTTCAACTTTATGCTTTTGGTAAACTGCTTTTGCAGGAGCACTTTGTAAACAATGCAAAATTGTCTTCAAACTACTTCTATGCAGATTGTGAAGAATTGCTGGTATGTAAAACAAGAGTGTTAATTCTTTCCAAATCTTTCTCTCTTTTCTCTCAGCTTTGAGTAGGAACAAATCTCCATTGCAGTTTATCTGGTTTTATCATTTATTGTCCATTATATTTTTTCAAAAGCTATATGTATGCTAACAAATAATAGTGATACAGAAAGTTGCTGCCGTTATCGATGAATTGCCTCTTGGTTTGCAAGAGAAGTATCTCTTTTGTATTAGGTATCAACTGTTCTTTTGTTATTAATGCTACTCTAAACTAATCCTTGTTTTATAAGTTGGATGTGTTTCATTACAAATTCTATAGGCATGATGAGGAGCTTTTGCAAACTTCTAAATATATGAAATACTTGTTGTGGTATCTTAGCAATCTTTGTATGGTCTATGAGGATTGTGATGATTGTGATTGGAAAGTGATGTATTTCAACCACTAAAACAACAAGACCCTTCACTTTTGGGCTTAAGTAGAAACAGCCACTTCTATGAGCTTATGAGCTCATTTGGGGAATTCCCACCGTAGTGGGTTGTGTGGCGGAGGTAGTTGGATTGGACTTTTACAAATGGTACCAAAGCAACTCGGCGATCGCATACTAAGTATGTAGGCCAAGAGAGCCCGGTCAGTTGCCTAGCAAGAGTGGATTCCACGGCTAGTTGTGTGCCCATGCACAACGACGATGTTGTGTTCTTTGAGTGGGGGTGAGTGTCATGCCCCAAGGATTTCATGGTTGATGACAGTTTAAATGAATTGCTGGAACTAATGTCACCAAGGTGCATCTTTTTTGGAAGGAGCTCAAACTCAAGAAACTCCACAGTTAAGCGTGCTTGATTGGCAGTAGTTTTGGGGATTTGGAACTTTTGAGAAGTTTCTTAAGGACATGTGAACGAGGACAAACCATGTTGTGAAGGCTTGTGGTGGTCTGTGGGGTTTATCCTCGACCAAGAAATAGGTATTATGTAGCACCAACAACCTGTGTGGAGGCTAAGGTGTACACATCTTATGGCACTCCGACTCTTTGTTTGGCTCACGTACCTGTGTCTGATTGTCAGACACATATATGAGATCCATACTTGATTCTCCAACTATGATTTGGACACTTCTTTTTTTTTTTTTTTTTGAACCACAAACTCAATGAGTACTAGGATAAAAAGAGAGGGAGGGAGGGCACAATGTTATGTGAGATATGCTTACAAGTGGGCTTGAAAATATAATTTTGCCTACATATAATCCATACGCTTATTTGCAACAATTTAATGTGAATGCGACTCATGTTAATAACTGTCATATCCCCACTTCCAGGATCCTAGTGTCCAAATTTGAGCCATGGAGTGTCAGACTCATGGATCCAAACCTGCATCCAACACTCGTACCCGTGTTAGGGTAATTTAACACACAACAATACTATAATGTAAAGAAACAAAAGAAGACACAATAATTTAATGTGGAGAACCAATAAAGACAACAAATGGAAAATCCATGGCCGTGCTAGTAATTTTTATCTATCTATATATTCAGCAATACAATGGACATAGCAGTCTCTTTATATAGATGGAGAACCCAAGTTAGTGTTAGGAAGCCAAGTACAACTAGTAGTAGGAAACCTAATAATGTTGTCTTAACCCTATACTTTGGTTTCTGTCTTGATATGTTATTACTAGTGTATTATGTTTCCCATATTGTAATGCTTGAACTGTTTTGTTTTGTACTTATTCTGATGAAATTCTTTGTGCGCAGCCCAGTTGATATGAATGATGATATTTCATCCCAGGGACTTGCTCAGGTAATGTCTAATTGTGATCCTGAGTGATACATTGTCTTGCTTTTATTTAGAAGTTAATTTTCTCTACACTTATGAAAGATCAGTTTGCACAAACCTATGCAAAGAAAGGCATTGTTCATCTGCGGGAGATTTTCACACCTGGGACACTAAAGGTGCCCAAATCACCAAGTGCTCTCCAAGAACTAGAATCTATCCACAAGGTAAGAGCTTTTTCTTATTTTTTGAGTGTTTAACTGTGATTTCAGAAACAATTTCAATGTAATGGCTCGGCCCAAATAGGAGCCGTAACAATTATATAGATAATAGATATTTTGTTGTTATAACCATGTTCTTCAATTGCGCACCCTCAATGCGTCATAAGCTTTCATAGACATTGGATTATGAGTGATTAAATATGTTGAGAAGACAACCCCTTCTTAAACATGTTAACTAAGCTTATTGAAACTTAGTATGCACATAACATGCAACTAAATCACCATGAATGCCACACTCAAGTATAAAATGACATGGAGGACAAAATTAGCAGTCATAATGTAGCCATACATGTGGCTCTAATAACATAAGCTCCAATAATTTGGAATTCCCTATTGAAACCACTTCTAAAGCCATCAAGCCCTGAACTCTTAGACATTAGTAGAAAAGATAGCACACTTTAGTTCCATGGCATCAAAAGGTTCAACAAGTGCCCATCCCCTCATCAACTGTAAGAATGGGACCGTCATCAGAAATACATTATCAATGGTCTTCTTGGAGAATTGCATTCTCCAAGCACCTTTCATATAAGTTCCGAAGAATCTCACAAATCCTACCAGAAGAAGTGATCACGTGCTGAATATGATCCTTTAACATGACAATATATAGGACCTGTTTAGGATGGTTTGCCAATTGGCAGTTTTTGTTTTTTGTAAAATTTAAACTCTTTTGTAGAAATTTAATTTAAAGCTGAAATTTTTTGTGCTTATGGTTGTGTGCTTACTTTTCAAAACTGACATTAGAAAACAGGAAACCAAAAAAAATACTCCCTCCACTTTTTAATGAAGGTTACAGTTTCCGTTTTAGATAAAGTCTCAATGAAAGTTGCATTTTTATTTTAGGAAATATTTTACTCTTGAAATTACCTACATGCCCACTTGATCTATTTTTTCTCTCCTTCATAAATCACTATCAAGCTATCTCAAAAAGTCTTAATATTTTGGTAATTTTGTTCATTTTCTAAGACTTGTGCCCAATAGTAACTGTAACCTTCATTAAAAAACGGAGGGAGTAGTATCTAAAAAATTGTTTTAAGTTTCAGAAAAATCTGAAAACTTAAAATTGGCTACTGAAACCATCCCAAATAGGGCTTTAGTGAAGTATGCATTATGAAGTTTTTTAAACATATGTTTTAGAAGCTTCAACTTCTACAGAACTTGAAACATATTTGTGCAACAACTTTTGTACACTATACCCTACCTACTTCCTTCTGAAATAAGCCAAAGAACCCCTTGCAATAACTGGAATTCTGCCTCGGAAAATCACATTACCAACCAAAAGACTTATCAGCTTAGGAGTATGAACACTCACCCCCTCTGGAATTATTTGGGGAAGATAGTGGGCCATCTTCAATCCAAGAGCCATTCAGAAATTCTCTATCAATTTTGGAAAAACCTCCAGTATCATGGTTGTTATTCCAAGTGCAAAAAGAACAAGACACCGTTTAATTCAGTGAACCCAACAGCCTCTAAGCAGTCTCTAAAATCACAAACCTCACGATAGATAACAGGTAAGTCCACCCGTTACGTTCAACAGGCCTCAAGACAGTAGTGAATTCTTCCAAGATGATCGAAGGTAAGGCACCCAAATTCTGAGATTGTATAAAAACTCTATAACTCTTATGTTTCCACGAAAATACTCCGGAGAAATTTTTCAACCCAAACCCAGGAATCATTTTTAGGGAGTAGATGGATTGTGTCCAAAAACACAAAGAAGGGAATACAACTTTGCCTAAGGTACTTTGTTAGGTGAAGTAATAACTTTCCCTTTTATTGATTCGTTGTTGGTTTTTGCGAATTCAAAAGCTGCTATACATTTTGTTTTCAAATACAAAAATAAATGAAGCAGAATTTGTGGCAGAATTCAGATATGATGTTCTTCTTCGCTTGGAGTGAAAACAACATTAATTGCTAATGAAAGCACATGCAATGGTACGTGTATGTCTTTTCCACTGTTTTGCACTAATGATGAAGTTGATAATGATGAGATATGAGTACAAGCAATAATCTGTGGTTTTGGATCTTGAAGTAAGAAATGGAAGTTAAGTTGATAATGATGAACTAAGGATGAGGGTTTTTGTTTGCTTTGTTCTCGTCCAGGTAAAAGCATTTTGATTTTGTTTTTTTTGTGGGCCCTTGCTGAGTTGCTGCTGCTCTTGACGTCTTGTCATTAACTAGAGTTCAAAAGATAGAATATAATAGTAATGGTTATCTGATATCTGTGCCAATTTCGGTTCTCAATTTCTTTGAAGCAATGCTGAAGATACTTCAGCAACCATTTGTTGATGGGATTACTTGATCTTTGCCTATCATTTGTCAGTAGTTGAAGTATAATTGTGGACCCTGATCACAAATGAGCTTTCCTAATATTTAGCAGATGCCATTTATGGATCAATGAGATTTTGTATTGTGTTTGTTTATTGAAGGTGTTGGAGCTCTATGTGTGGTTGAGTTTTCGCCTGGAGGATTCATTCCCAGACCGTGAGCTGGCAGCTTCACAGAAGGCTATTTGCAGCATGTACGTACCTAGTTTTACTAGATTGAACGTCATGTACTTTTTGTTTAATGAAATCTTAGCACTTTGTTTTTTTGAATTTGCAGGTTGATCGAAGAGTTCCTTCAGCAATATGGTTGGCAAAGGCCAAAATCTAAAAAACTAGCAAACAAAGCTAAATCATCTCTTTTAGCGCAGCATACGAAGCGAAAGCCATAGTCAGAAACTGGTGTCTGGAAAGCCTTCAAGGGGTGGTTACTGCGTCAAAATTGACAGTTTCTGTTCGCAAAAGACTAGAGTTGAGGAAAGAAAGGTAGAGATGAGTGCTCATGTTTAGATGACCCTTTGCTTAGTTCTCTTGCATTCTCGGCAATCTTCTGCAAGTTCTCTTCATGTCTGTTTCAGTTGCTCATACTAGGAAAGGGAAAATGTTAGAACATTAGAGCAGCTTCCGCAAACCTCAGTTGTCTGCAGGAACATGCCTATTTCAGCTGGAAGTGATGGCATGATTTCCCAGGTCAACATGCTCCTCTCGGCCCTCGTGTTTGTTGACTGGTACTAAAAGCTCTTGTGTTTGTCGACTGGTACTAAAAGCTGATGCATCTTTCAACCTTTCAGCGGGATGGATGGTATGTTTTGTTAGCATCAAGCTAACTCAGTGGTAAGTATATTGTAACGCCAAATTCTCTTCTGTAAACTCTGTACATGGATTATTTAAGCTTTCATTGTAGGGTTTAGGATTTAGGGATCTTGTGAAAGATTTACTACATGGATTTTTATTTTTACTACATGATTTATTTATTTTTATCACAAAGTTGTAAAACATGTAGTACAAGGATTTTTTTTGTTTTTTCACTACATGGATTGTTATTTTCTTTACTACAACTTGTAAAGAATTTACTAAAGAAGACAACATTTGATATTTTCATAGAAGATGAGATGCTTGGATTAGTTGTACTTTTGTTGCACCCATTTTAACATTAGGTTAGTGCCATGCGATCAATATTATTCATCTTAAGTAACCATTAGGTTCCCTTGGTTGAGTTTGGTGAGCCTAAGGTAGAGGTATTGAGTCAAATAGGGTTTGGCAAGGGTTTTTGTAGATTTCATTTGTTTATCCAATTTAAGTGCCAACTTGATAGCATCCTCTAAGGCTCATAGAGATTGTTAATCCATTCGTTAAGCAATGATGGAGTTTATGCCGGATACAAACCAGACTATAGTGTGTTCTTGAGTCTCTTGAACCCCTGTCCTTGTGAGGAGTTGTTAAAACTTACACACTTACTAACCTTAGGCCCCCTTGCTCGTGGTTGTCTGGTTGACGATCCTAGGCTAGAGGTCTAGAGTCGCATAGGACCTAGCAATGGTTTTTTCAGCCTTCATCTGGTTGATCCATTTAAGACCCAATTTGATAGCATCCTCTAAGGCTCGTGAAGGTTGTTAACTCCACTCGATAAACAATGGAGTTTAGGCCAGATACGAACCGGGCTATGGCTATGGCTTGGGTTAGTGTTTGTGTTGAAATTCAGCATGCTCGTACTAAGTTAACTTTAGTAGTGAAAACACATTGAGTGTGATAGGTAGGTAACTAAGCTTGTGAGAAGCTTGATAGCTTATAACATTTGTAACCTCGTTAACTCATGTGTTGTATTCGTTTTGGTTCGTATGATCAATCACATGTTTTTCTCCTTTTTCTTGACTTTGCATGTTAAATCTGTTGTGTCCTTTAGTTTTGTTGTAGTCTATTCTTGAACGAATACTTCAATAGTATGGGTTCACCTATGATATTTCCGTTGCAATCCCCAACAAGGGGTATCAGTGCCAAGATGATGATGGAGATTGGGTGTGCAACTTGGATAGTTAATGAAACACCCTTGAAGACACCGTTATGTTGGACTTCTACAGTGTTCATTTGGTAATCTTTTACGAGAAGTATGCTTAACGCCCCCAATGTGTTTCCTGGCAGTATTCTATAATAAGGTATTAGTGCATTCGTTTTGTTCCAAGTTGATTCAAGGTTTGTTATTGAGTGGGAGAATGGTGTTTTTGCTAAACTCAAGGTCGTAAGATGACATTCTTGATGGAACGAGGTGACGGTGGAAATCTTGAGATCATAGCATGGTTGGCTTACTGTTTTGCGTATTGTGGTGACTTCAAGAGAATCCATGTGATTCGGTTTGGGTAACAACATCAAAACAAACATAACAAGGTTGGGTAGTTTTGACTTCAAAAATTATGCATCGTAATCATGATCTTGGTTCCAATGGAACATGCAAGTTATCAATGAAAATCCCGTGTTTAAAATTTTCAATGTTTTGATATCTTGATGCAATTGGGTTATGTTGACTACGGGTTGTGTATGAAAACAGTTCCTAATATGTTCTTGTAATTGGATTATGTTGACTACGGGTTGTGTTCGAAAACGGTTCCTAATATGTTCTTGCTCATGGAACAATTGAGTGGGAACGTTGATGGTGTCTTAATCGGGCTTAGAACACAGCCACACAGGTAGATAATCGTTGAACGAGATGGTAGCTTCTGGGTTGTACATGGAAAAACGATTGTGGGTTTTGGAAAGAGAACTGGGTCAAGTTAAATTATCGTAAGCGAATGGCACAGGGTGGAGCTGGCATATGAGGTAGTGTGTGGTGAACTGAAAAAAATAAAAATGATAATAATTTACTAAAGCTTTGAGACTGATTTGCATGGATATTTGTGGTTGACAATTTATCTCAGTAAAGCAATTTCAATTAAAAAATTTACACGTAAACCAGCAAACAAAAAATATTTATGATTAAATGCTGATTAATTAGTGGCTACTTAAAGAACATGTGCAACACCTACTAAGCTTAAGGTAATTAGACCATATAAAAACTACAAATATTGAAAGGGCGGGGTTGGCAATTACAGTATTTTGTTATTGTCAATTTCCTTTTTTTTCTTCTTTTTTTTTTCTTGGCAATTTATGGATTGCGTACTAAACTCGTCATATGTCCCCAAGATAGGGACGATTTAACGCTAAAATTGCTGTGAAGAGTTAATTTGGACAAAAAAAACGACCATACAATTCCTTATCAAGTTTCTCTCAAATTTATCCTCAACGAAAAGTGCACCTACATACTAGTAGTTACTATTCTTGTATTCCTCTAAATTTATCACTGTCACAAGCCTACATCGGACGACTTTTGTTCACAAGTGCATGACTTAGGCGGATTGGAGTTGATTGGGAAAACTGATCTTGACTCGATTACACAATTCCAATCATTCGACTTAATGGTGTACTTATTAAAAGTGTATTTATTTCAACGGAAATGAATTGAATTGATATGAATTGAATTGAATTGAATGAGCATTTGAATGAATGGTAATATACATTCCTTAGAGAAAATAAGGTGCACAACTAAATTAGTAAACTGAACTAAACTCAATCCAATTGAGTAAGTTGAAATGAACACACCGACTTTTCAAATGTATTTTTTGATATTTTGACTTGTTTAACCAAGTCTATTTGTTAAAAAAGTGTTCAGTAAGTGACTAGTTGGATTAACTTCAGACATCCACCACACCAACTTTTTTAAAACCACCATGAGACTTGTCATGATGTTTTACCAAAATTATAATTGTTTTTACAAAATTACCAACAAACCAACTAATACTACCCGGATTGATCAATAACTAATGTCACCAATTATTGCCACATAAGGCTAAAATGGTCCAATATTACCACTGACTTCACAAAATATGATCCGAACCAACCATAAAAACTATAGACTTGTATAAGTTTGAGAAAGGAGCCCATCAATTTATTGATAACAAAATTAAATGGTGTCTGAATCAAATTAATTTGAAAGGAGCCCAACTAATTTGCCTATTTCATGAACCAATTCCTTGATTCATATAAACCCACAGACGGACATGAAAAATGCATTTGCCACGTCTAATTAGAGATACCAAAAAAAAAAAAACAGAGAACATCCATCCGACTAAACTGATCAAGAACCCCACAACCCTTTTTTTTTTTTTTATTT
>BSSO01005339.1:0-13272 GCA_030267885.1 Mesembryanthemum crystallinum | reverse complement strand
AAAGTGCATATAGGTCCAAAAATTTGCCACCGGTGATCAAAAATTCATTTATCCTAATTTTTTTCATACCAAAAAGCATTTCCTTATTACTTTTATTCACCGAAAGTCACTTTAATCCCCCTAAAACCTCCCTAACTCTCTTTTTTTCCTCTCTCCTCCTCATGGAAATTGGGAGTTAGGGGGTTTTTTGGGGTATTAAAGTGATTTTAGGTGAAAAAACGTAACAAGGAAATGCATTTTAGTATCAAAGAAGTAGGATAACTGAACTTTTGGGCACCGGCGGCGAATTTTTGGGCTCATATGCGCTTTTGGTTCATTAAAAATACTCATTTGGTAACGGAGTTTTTTTAAATACCCAAGTGGCGAAGGGTGGTCATAAAAAATACCCATCTGGTAATTCGGGGATAATAAAACTAACACCAAAGTTTCAAAAGAATTTATCAAAACAGTTACAACTTCAAGAAAAACCTAGTGTTTGTGGAAGATTATTCAATCTTAGTTTCGCTTCATCGCTTGTGTAGTCTTCTTCTTCTCCAATCTCAACATGTTTCAGTAGAAGAGTGGCAAAAAGATCAACAAAAAGGTATCTCTTAAAACCCTAGAATTATCCTTATATAGCTACGGGAAGAAAAGTGAAGAAAAATAAAGCAAAGCAGAATTACGCAGCTTGCTCGCAGCTCACATGCACGGAGAAAGACACGACGACCGTGTCTTTTGACATTGACCTGGTCGTATCTTCTTCTGGTTCCTTAATTTTTTGCTCTTCTTTGCATTTTCTTCAAGAGCATGCAGAGATATGGGTCTTGTCCAAAGATATGGGCAAGTCACATTTTTCTCGAAAAGCATCTTCTATTCGTTAGAATGACATGGGCAAGTCCCAATCATATGAGTGGGTCATGTCTTCTCCAAAAATGCATCAAAAATTCAAAATGCTCCTAAGCCCACCACTCGCGACAAAACTTCTGGCATCAATTGTGTTTCAAATCTCATCAAGATCTTCTACCTAAACACAAAAAAAATAACGAAAAGCAGTAAGCAAGAGCTAAAGAGCTAGAATGAACTAAAACAAACTAAAGCCTCACATATTTAAGCTTAAAACCTTTTGGGTAAAATATAAGAAAATATCGTATAATTTCGCAGTTATCAACTCCCCCACGCTTAAAGTTTTAAGGACCCAACCTTTTGGGTGTCGTAGCTTCAAGGATCCAATTATGGTTGGGCCCTGATGACGAGGCACCAGAGTAGTTTAAAAAAAAAAATAGTAGTGCTCATTTAAATAATGTAAAACTAGATGAGAAAATATGAATTGACCAAATAACCCTAGGAAATTACAACCAAAAAAAACTAAAAACTCCAGAAATTTGATATGCTACTAATAATACTACTTGCTTGTTCTAAACTTCTAATTGACATTGCATAGGCCAAAACTTAAATAAATCATTGTCATTTTTTTTTACTTTGTAAAAACTTCTGATATATTTGGTGTATATTATATGCTTCTGTGAAGCCTATGAATGCTTCTAAAGTTATAAGATCTCACCAGGCATAACTGCGTTGGCATCAAAAGGGACCGTTGGACCCCAAAAAAAATCCAAGCTCAACAGATTTCACTAGATAAATGCAATCCAAAAAAAAATCTCCACATGGCTTCCCCACATTGGTCAACAATCAAAGACTAAAAATCTTAGAATTTCATGGCTCACAGAACGCCAACTAAGACAGTGGCAAAATCTTGGCAAGCAAATAAGAAAGCAGATTTAGATACCCAAAGATAAGGAAATACCCCACACTTTGCTACTCACCTCAATTTCACAACTAGTATAAAAGAAGCTCAACCTTTAGTCTTTTCTTCACCAACAAACACACCCCTTACTTAACAACTATCTCTTGCTCATATCGCTACATTCTCTCTTTCTCAAGTCATGGCTTCCTCTACAATGGCCCTCTCTTCCCCTTCCCTTGCCGGAAAGGCGGTTAAGCTCGCACCAACCGCCTCCGAGATCATTGGTGAGGGAAGAATCACCATGAGGAAGACTGCCAGCAGAGTCAAGACTGTCTCATCCGACAGCCCGTGGTACGGCCCAGACCGTGTTAAGTACTTGGGCCCATTCTCTGGCGAGTCCCCATCCTACCTCACTGGTGAATTCCCTGGTGACTACGGTTGGGACACTGCTGGGCTCTCAGCTGACCCAGAGACTTTTGCTAAGAATCGTGAACTCGAGGTGATCCATTGCCGATGGGCTATGTTGGGTGCTCTAGGATGTGTCTTCCCAGAGCTTTTGGCTCGCAACGGTGTCAAGTTCGGTGAGGCTGTCTGGTTCAAGGCCGGAGCCCAGATCTTCAGCGAGGGTGGGCTTGACTACTTGGGCAACCCAAGCTTGGTCCATGCTCAGAGCATCCTCGCCATCTGGGCTTGCCAGGTTATCTTGATGGGAGCCATTGAAGGCTACCGTGTTGCTGGTGGGCCACTTGGTGAGGTGACCGACCCACTTTACCCAGGTGGTAGCTTTGACCCATTGGGGTTGGCCGAGGACCCAGAGGCCTTTGCCGAGTTGAAGGTGAAGGAGATCAAGAATGGTAGGTTGGCCATGTTCTCAATGTTCGGGTTCTTTGTCCAAGCCATTGTGACCGGAAAGGGTCCATTGGAGAACCTCGCTGATCACCTTGCAGACCCAGTTAACAACAATGCTTGGGCCTTCGCCACAAACTTCGTTCCCGGCAAGTAAAGTGGTATTAGAATTTAGGAAACTCTGAGAGAAATGGCTTTAACAGTTTGAAATGGTGTGTGCGTCAATGTAATTATTATGCGATGCAAATTAATGGAAGACTTTGGTTTCTGAATCTTGTGTCCTAATTATTTCAGTTTGCTAGACACTGAAGTATAAGATGAAATCTGCTAGTGGCTTATTACATCAACGTTCTATTGCATACTTGATTTGTTTGTTATTTAAATCTGTACATGTTAATTAAGCAATCACATGCTAGCTGCTTCGTCTTCATGTGTTCTTCATCGCAAAAGGAAAATCCTCTGTTCAATTTAGGAAGAAAAATACGATGTTGCTTAACTGGAGTTAATTTGATTGGACTCAGAGTGTGTTGATTTCAATCAATAAATGATAACAGTTCGATAAAATTTGCTAACAGCACTAGATAAAAAGTTTTCTGAATGCAAGATGGTTAGTTAAGAGATTTGCTGTTTAGTTCAGAAAAAATGTACTCAGGGTTCAAAATAACTAATCTTTATGATTGGTTATTTTTTTTACTCAGACTTTGATACAACTTGAAAATAGACGGAATAAGATGAGAGGTATTTATTTATTTTGGAATATATAGTGAAGTTTTTGTTACCTTATGTTGCCATTGCCATGTTTTTGACTTAGAAGCAAATGAAATCATTTTGGACAAGCATCCTGAAGCTTTTCATTCCATTGCCGTGACCCCCTAAAAAGGATGACTTGAACACAATCTCCGCAATATCCAATGGCGTCTTCATAAGCAAGTATACCGCTAGTTCAGTAAAAGAACTAACAGAAGAAAGGAATGTGCTGCTATATAGAGAGCAGAAACAGATTGTGGAATTGAACATCATATTCATGATTCATGAACCACAAATTTTGTTATTACAGTACAAGTATTATTTACACTGAGCTATACATACAGGTTTTATTGATCATCTGTCTCTGGAAAGAATGAAGGGCTACTATTGTATAAACAGGGCATTGACCCTCGTATAGATGCAATTCAAGCTACATCAGACAAAATAAAGACCTCAATCTGCTGGGAAATTGTACATCTGCAACCTCTAGTCTAAAATGATTTTCATGTCAAAAATCAGGTCTAAAACACAGATCCGAATATGATCCTGAATGCGTCTTCAACCTGTTTTTGTGTTGTATAAAATGCCATGGACAATCTATTGAAAAACTGATGCCCCTTTGCTGAGCTTCTACACAGCATCATTGGGTACGTGAGCTTTTAATCACGTTTCATGGCCCTTGCTCTCGCAACTGACCTGGCGTAGAGCTCCTCGTACTGTGAAGCTGAAGACTCCCAACTGAAATCTATACGCATAACCTTCTGAACAAACTGTTCCCAACTCTCTTTGTTGTTCCTGTAAAGGTGTAATGCTCGGTCTAGAGCACTGTTTAAACCCTGCAAAATTTTCACCATTTCGCAAAACCAAAGAGAAACTTTAATCGCAAAGAATGTTAAGACATGTTCAATAATCATAACTCTTTCACAACCATTGCCCAAGACTTAACACGGTACACGTACAGATATGAAGAGATTGATAGTGTGTGCTAATATCTACTAGTATTTCATTTGACCCTGTCCTAGTCTAAATCAAAACTGAAATATATTTCTACCATCAAATCTAACTCAAATGCAAAATAGAAATTTTGACAATCTTTACGGGACAGAAGGCGCTAGATAATAAAGGCGAAATCCTAGAGTTCACCAAACAATCACTAATTTAATATTTTGGAAAGTCAGGATGATCACAAAATTAAAATTCATACGTTTTCTGAAAGATGGTCTTCCTTTCTTGGTGGAAGAAAATTACACCAAAAAAACTCCGATTCTAGTTCAGTAAATAACACCAACAATGAACAATTCATCAAGATACAAACAACAAACTTTATACTCCAGTCAAATTCATAGCACGGACATTGGAAGAGGCTGGAGATTGTGGCTGGATTTATTTTTCCAATTTCAATCCTGTTTCTGTTTCCATTACTTTGTCAACTTTTGTATGTATTCAATTTCCTTATTATCAGTAAAAAACCAAACAAATTAAAGAACTAGTATCTACAAATCATTTAAGACCTGACACATCATCAGATCTCTGACCTGTGGACGACTTCATGTCAGATATCAGGTCAATGTCATTTCTTTTTGGTGTATTGTTAGTCGGTGAAAGTTGGTTTGTTTGGTATAGTTTTCCCTTCCGTACTTATCAAAAGAATTGTTTATGTAACTTGATTTCTAGAAAAACTGAAACCAAAAACAACAACAAAATAAAAGGTTTGCGCCATCCGCCAAGTCATAATTCCAAACCAAAAAATAAAAACCAACTTTTCAGAACTATTAGTTAAATCAAGTCTGAACGCCAAAAAGCCCAGTCTAGTTCGTCTAACTCAATTTGGTTCAGTTGGACTTCAGTCCAAATAGCATATACCCATGTCAACCAGCACATATGAGAGAGCAGTAAAATTAAGCAGCGAAAAGTAGAACGTGTAACGTGACATTAGAGATCTTACCTGTTCGTCAGGTGAGATAAAGGTAAATCCATTTCGAAACTGAAGTGGTACTGCCTCATCATCAACATCAAAAACACTAGAAATGTAGATAATAGCAAGACTTAGATCAGTGAGCCACAGTAAGAATCTCAGGCCAGTGTATTATAGAAAATGCTCCAAAGTGAAGAGAAGGAAAAGTATACCTGTCATTTAAACCACCAGTCTTTCTAGCAACAGGTATTGAACCATATCTCATTGCTATCATCTGCATTATAGCCAAATACCAGAAGTCATTGTAAGGCACTCTATGTAAAAGTGCAGTTTTTTTCCCCCCTTTTCTTTCTTAAAATATATTTGTCTAACCTATTAGTACATAGTACAAAACTAGACTAAATCAACAAATGTAGCTACANGGCTGGCTCCCCCCCCCCCCCCCTCCATCTATCTCTCTTTCTTGGAGCGTAGTTAGGTGAAAAATGAGCTTCTTGTTACAATCTCATAGCACTATCCAGGAAAATCTTCCAGGCCTTTAATTGAGATTCAGTTCTGACAACATATTGAGCTGATAAATACCTAATATTGCTCAATTTCCACGATCTGCCTTTCAAACTAAAGAACCGTAGGTTCAGAGATGACAATGCTCACTTGAGATTGCCTCTCCCATTGACCTCTCTCCTACCAAGTGAGAGCCACTGACCACACAACAAACTAAAATAGAAGAGAGAAAATTCATAGCATAGTGAGAGGTTCCAGATAACAGTTCCTCAAATAAGTTATAAAATTACCTGTGTCAGCCCACAAGGCTCAAATATAGATGGGATGATAAATATATCAGATGCCGCATAAATGCAACGAGAAAGTGATTCGTCATATTTCAATATCAACCGAACACTGTCATCATTCTGAAACTGGTTTGCAATGCCCTCGAATTCCCTCTACATAAAAGCAAGCCAACAGAACCAGACATTAATGACAATTTGACAAGTCATGAGGGAGAAGGCGGGTAGCTAAAATTACCTAGCATGACAAAATTATGTCAGAAAAACAAGCACCCAATAGTCACTGGAACCTCTCCACCCCGTAATTCCTAAAACAAAACTTAAATGTAAACTAAAAGGGCCACAGATTCAAGAAGTCATCTTCCTTAGATGAGTTCCACATATGTAGACTAATTCAGAAAAGCCTTCAGTCCCACTAATGATCCTCCTTGCTAATGCAGTGACTAACTAATTTTCATTTTAAATCAGGATATCCAATATTATGTGCAATTCTAAGCTTCACTGACAGAGTGTTTAGTTTCAAGGATATCTAGCTTGTGTGGTCCCAAGCTTGTGAAGATGTTTGAAATTGCAAGGATGCCCCTTAGAAAAGAACATAAATCATGTATGATTCTGAACATATTGTTGTTGGCAAGGAGAAACTTCCTTCCTCCTTAGACATTGGCACATAGCTAAGGGGCACCTCCCAACGTATGACCTCAAGTGTTCCAAGAATAGATTGTGTAGTGCCCCCTGAGGGCTTGAAGCCTTGAACCCTTGGCTTGGTGTACAAGTTGTAACTTATTTACCAATAGGTGCACCCCATGATTTTGAACATATTACAACAAGGCTTACTCAAGGATGCAACTAGCAAGACAATGTAAACCACCATAAACAACCAAAACAAGAATAAAATAGACGTAAAATTCTGGTTTGGGCCTTCTGTGGACTGGGCAAGCAGCTCTAAACTAGCAAATCACATGCTTCAAACTCTTAATTCCATGACACATTGTGTTATTGTCTCATGTCTTTGTCCTACTCAATCCACTTCGTTTTCATTGATGGTTATTTATTTAAATTTGTTGTTTCAATCTACCATTAACTAATTTTTTTTTCTCTTTCACAAATAGCAAAAGAGTAATTACAAGCATGGAGGACAAGGAGTCCTCAAAAGAAATACTAATTACAAATCACCCCAATGACATTGAATGTCAGTGAGGGGTACCCACCCCCATAAAAGCGCATGCCACCTTGGCGAAGGCCAAATAAACAACACAGCCTCAAACAAACTCTAAAGGCTTGGAACTCCCAGAAAAAAATAAATTTGTTCCAACTAGAGGCACCAAAAAATCGCCATGCCAGCTTTATCTCCACAACATTAAACCTTAAACCCCTCTCTTGGAAGTAATTAGCCATGAAGCTAACACGAGTATTCAAGTGAATTTAAGAGCAGACCCAAAAGGCTTATTAGCTAGTCAGGCAAGATAGTCGTTGCTTCTATTAATTAACCATCATACTGATGAGCAGTCGCAGCATATATATTATGTTTCTTGCCTAACCTTTAAGGTTCATATGTTCATATGCTTCTAAGCATTTAGCTAATATACAAACAAGGAAACTGCATGATTAGTGCTAATAGATTTTCATTCAGGTTACCTGAATATGATGCACAGGACTGGAACCAAGAAGCACAAATTGCCCACCAAGTTCTTTTGTTCTATATATAGCATGTCTTATAAGATGAACCCCCTTCTGTGGAACCAGCCTCGTTATGCAACCAACCTGCTTGACAACATATAACGTCAAGTATCGCAATCACGACAAGAAAAATCACAAGTTGACATGGACTCGGCATCAGGACAGTCATTGAAATTGATCTACAGTTCATGTCAATACATAGTTCAACTATCTATTTTCATTCCATCATTTTCACTTCACTTCTACTCCATCTTTAGTAGCCTGAAACAAGGAGAATTTAGTCTCTAAATTATTAGTATGACATACACAGAAAAGAAAGATCATCTCAGGATCATGTCATCACTCAACAGCTTTGGGTGTTTTTCGATTAAGTTCACGAAAAGTAGAGAACATAAGCTTACTCCTTGTCGAGCATTTTGATTGACCAGCAGTATAAACATAAAAGTGAGAATACTCCTAGGAGCTACATATCTTCACCACTAAATATAAATATAGATATTTAACGACCAGAGACAAATATGGACCTAATGAGTGAGCAAAAAACTGATAACTGAGCCAAATATCAAAACGGACAGATATCTTGCATTTTCAGTTCACAAATTTTTCAATCCTGATCCAGTCGGTAAAACTGGATATCCAAACTTTTGGTTGTTTGGTTTTTGGGATCGGAATATCCAATTTTGCTCCTTTTAAGATTTAATACGAAAAACGACTTCTTCAACCATGTAAATTCAGCACCTAAAACTTGGATGTAAATTGTACAAAATCAACCTATAAAAAATTTGAAAATCTTGAATCAAGCAAATTAAAGTTTGAATACGCCTAAAAACTGAAGTGATCAAAGACAAAGTTCATAAATTAGGTTGAAGAGTTCAGAAACCGGATAAACAAAGTTTTAAGATTCTGATCCAACTTAGATTTGAATTTTTAGTATAATAGAATCAAATTGGAGGATTCAGATTCTCTTAATCGCCCCCCACCCCTCCAGTGGTAACTTTTTAACTCTGCACATCCAAAATTTGTCAAATATGATACAAATACCTTTGTTGACACTAAACACGTGTCAGAGTGGTACTCTATGCTAGATTAGACAAACTGAATGTATCAAAATCAACTTTATCATACAGCAACTTCATTAAAGAACAGAAAAATAGAGTTCTATATGTAAATGGAATACTTAAGAAAGCCAATAATAAAATGACCATATGTTTAAAGCGTGTAAGATGCATATAAGAACGAGATTTTCAAGCACATTGTAGGATTGCACCATCAAGTAATGCTGGCATCTCAAGACAGCTTAAAAATTTCAGGATAGAATTCTAACCAATGGCTGCCTAGAATCCACATTGGAGAGTCCGAGACGCTTTCTTAGAGCTCCCTTATTGGCTTCTTTTCCCTGAAGGTCACTTGAATTGTATTGCACCTCAATAAATGAATCGGTAGCAGGATTCCATGTATCAGTATCAATCCCATTCAAAATTCCTATGAACTTTTTAGAGTGAGAATTAAGCGTTGTGTGAAGGCCTTTTCCTCCCTGCAATGTGAAAAGCATAATTCTAAGACAGGATCTCCTTAAAATAGAGTTGAAGTTTAAGAAACAAGACCAACCTCCTCCTTGTATGCCTCACGGGCTGTTACTCTGTTAGTCAAATAAATATTAAAAATGCATGGCAACACATGTATGCCTCGGGGAGAGTTATATAGAAAATAACACGAGAGAATATTGAGTTATTGGAAATAGTCAAGCTTCGGGCCCCATATTGCTGGTTCCAGCAATGACTTGTGTAGGCATTGGATTCCTTGCTAAATACTTCTGTCATCACACTTTGGTGAGACTATGCTATTTCCAGTCATCAGCAACTTCATTTTGACTTTTGAATTTTCTATTTTCGCAATATTTGGAAAGGTGTTGTGTAGCATGTCCGACACAGATACAACACAACCTGCTAGTCCAACAAATATTAGGCTATTCAAACTTTGTATATGATGCTTCCCTGTATTCATGATGTTTCCTTGCCTGTGCACATGTCTATATTGTGTGACCCTGGTAAGAGATATATATCCATTTCATGCGAACATAATTCTTTCATTTTTTGCTTATTTGTACATCAACAAGCTTCTACCAGAGATTTTATGTGGCTCAATAATCAAACTGCAGGCAACTGCACATCGACGACTAACCAACTTTTAATGATAAAGATTACTGACCATTTTAGTAATGGGAATATTAACACATTTTAGAATAGCTACATGCACAATTGATATGACCTAAAGATGTTCTAAACAGTAATAAAAACGAGCCTTTTTTTTTTTTTTTTCAACATTCAGTTCATCCACAAGTTTTAGTAAAGAGAGTTTAAGTGCCTAACATAACTAAAATGGTTTAGTGATTTGATGTTTTAATTTTAATGTTAATTATGAAAGTCTAAGATTCAAGGCTTAAGATTTGCACTTGTTATTAACTTTTACCGAGACTACATTTGGATCCCTCAAACTAGGTTATACAAGGGACATATACCAGTTCAATTTGTAATTCGCCAAGTCTTGATCTTTTGCAGGCTCTTATGCCTCTGGATTAGAAAGCTGACAAATTCCAGATCTGAACTAGTCCAACTAGGCAGTTCGAGATACTGGTGCTGAACATTGAGACACAATGGCTAGTAACACCCTGATTACTAATAAGAGTCGTGCTTCATGTATAATACATTTGGATCACTCACTTTTAAGTACTCCTCAAGTTAGAAAGATCTCCAAATTTTCAATTGATTGGATACACAAGCAAGCTGTCATATCCAATTCACAATGCTTACTTCTTTAGTTGATTCCACCACATACTTTTTAGATGACTACAACAAAAAGAAAAAGGTTGGACACTTCTAATTCCTTTCAATTTCAAGGCAACATTCAATTCTATAATATTCACCCAAAACAAAGGGCTCTACTTTACTGATTCAAGTCATTTTGAAGCAGTAGTTTCCATAAAAGTGCGAAATAATTAATCATAAGATTTGTAAAGAATGGTCCACCATACCTCAGCAGTTCGAACCTCCTGTGCATAGGTGGGTGACACTGTTGTTACAATGTTGGAGAACACAACTGCACCCTGGAACACAAAAATACGTCAGAAAGGGATGCATATTATATAAAAGGCTTTAACGATGAGGAATGCCTCTACCTTCACAGGATTAATCCTATTATCAGCTGAGTTATCTTGCATCCTGTCTTGTCTGTTGAGCTGGTAAACATCAAGACCACATGAAGCAAGTTCTGAAGCAGGAGCAGCCCCTTGATACTCAAAGTTGTGGCATGTGAAACAGATCCTGGCTGAATTTAACCCTTTTGGTGCATAAAGATCCCAGTATAATGGAGCCTACACAATCATGACATAACTTAATAAAATTGACATCCTATATACAGGCGACAGTGCAATGTTTGTCAAACATATACCACAAAAGATGTCTGCCAATCATGGCAATGTATTATATCCGGTTTCTTCCCAGCTTGGAGAAGTAACTCAAGTGCAGCACGGCTGAAAAACGAAAACCGCTTGAAGTCATCGTTCTCCCCATAATGTTGTCCCCTCCAAAAGAACTTAGCAGGATGATGAGGCTCAATAAAATAGACAGGAAGACCTACAAAGTTGTTTACCATGAGAAATAAAGTTATACAGTACATGTAGAACCTAGAAGTGGAAATAATGTACCTTCAACTGTACCAACCCAAATCTTGTTCTTGAACAGTTGTCCATCAAAATAGGACTCTATTTCCACATCCAAAGCCTACATGGACAACGTTCCTGTCAAAGATCTGAAGAATAACATGCTATTTCCCTATAAATGTAATATTTCATACAATGCTTCCAACAACAAATAGCTACCATACCCTTAAGTCCTGAATGAGATCATACTGCATACAATCATATTTGGGAAGTACAATTTCCACAAGGTGTCCTTTCTTCTGAAGTGCTTTACCAAGACCAGTCACAACATCTCCAAGACCTCCAACCTTCAAAGTAAAGGAAACGAGCATTAAAATGATGTATTTATTCAGATTCATGACATTGAGTGAAATCAGACAGGATTTGTACAAAAGTAAAACGAAGCATCATAGTAAAGTAAAAATAGACCAATCCTAATACTAATTCCTGCAATTGGAGGTCTTACCCTTCATCAACTTGATGAAGTCTTGCTAAACATCATATGAACAGAAGTGAATGAAGAAGATGAGCAAAGAGAGAGTAACTAAAAGTTCTTTTGTTTGTTACCAATATTGTCTCTCTCTCTCTCTCTCTCTCTCTATAACGAAGTATAGCTTTTTCAATTAACATATCTCACAAACTCCAGCTGTCTATATATATGCATGGCTAGCTGGGCATAGCAAAAAACACAACTGAGTCTATTCTGTGGCTTCTGTTTTCTGCTATGGCTATTGCCAAAATGATACTAGCCTGTTTCGAACTAAGGATACACAGCTGAAGTAACTATTTAAGAGCACTTTCAAGTTAAATGTGACGATTCAGAGTAAACAATAGAAGAAACAATTCGGAGGATATCAGGCCTTGCAATTGTCTAATACTAGTGGTTAGAGAAGAAATGCAATTTCCAGAAAGAAATATATGTTTGGTTTTTCAAATACATTTGTATTCTACTTATTTTCTTAAAAGACTTGAGCTGAGAATACTTCTCAGAGGATTAAATAAAGAGACTTAGCAATTGAAAGGCTCTGTTTGTATTTCAAATGGCATTTGTGATTTACTTGCCACGCCAATGAACTTCAGCTGATAATGCCATCCCAGGAGTATTTATATAGATTTAGCAAAGCCGACATGTTATTTTCTATCTTCATTGCTTTAAGAAGGAATCCTGACACCCCATACCTATATTAACCATTATCCCACACGGACACTTCTATTAGAGGTCACGTCTCCCATATCGGAAACTTGGAAACTCAAGGAAACTTTCCATCAATTAGCCTCTGAAATTCCAAAATTACATCTACTTTCTACTAATCTCTTTAAATGTTTCCCAAGTTCATTCTAAAAGCTAATTTATTTATATGGTTATTAGTGATTTCTAAGATAACTTTAGGTTTCTAAGAAAAAATTGTAGTTTGTCTCCTTTTTTGCATTCCACGTTTCCTAACTTTTTTAAGAAATGAAGTTTCGTGTTTCCCGTTTCCATTCCCTCATTTCCCGTTTACATGCAACATAGGGCTCTAGTGATAACATTCTCTTTGATCTACATATTGAACCCAAAAGATTAAAAACAAATATAAAAATAAGAGTTTTTTGCGAGGAACCACCTTATATAATACACTTTATGTACAAAACCCCCTTATATACTTTTTTTTTGTGGGGAACCCCCTTATAAGTTACTTTGGCCATGACCAACCCCCATTGTTCAATTTTCCGACCAATTTATGGGATTTTAGGACAGATTTGCCTTTACGAAAATTTTCCGAATGGGTTTTTTCTTCACCCTTTGGAAAATTTAGCATATGAATTTCAGCAAAAATGCCAAGTATGAATCACATGAGATCTAAAGGGTGAAGAAAAAAACCATTTGGAACATTTTCGC
>BSSO01005338.1:0-13273 GCA_030267885.1 Mesembryanthemum crystallinum | reverse complement strand
ACGATTACCTTGTGGGCTTCGAAGTACGGCCTCAATTTTCTACTCGCGATCAGCAATGCGTAGGCTGTCTTTTCGATCGAAGAGTAACGAAGCTCTGCCCCCACTAGCGCATGGCTGATATAGTAGATCGGTCTCTGTACTTACCCACGTTCTGATACTAGGACGGCACTCACCGCACCGGCCGAAACGGCTAAGTATAGGAACAACTCTTCGTTTGGCTCTGGGCTGGCGATTCGGGGCAACTGTGATAAGTATTCCTTCAATTCCGCGAATGCCTTGTCTGCCTCTTCCGTCCACTTGAAACCTGCTTTCTTCTTCAAATTCTTGAAGAACGGAAGGCATTTATCCGCTGATGTGCTCATGAAGCGCCCTAATGCCGCTATACATTCGGTCAGCTTCTGAACGTCTTTGATGCTTTTAGGTGAGGGCATGTCAACTGTGGCTTTGATTTTGTCCAGGTTGGCCTCAATCCCTCTCTGGTCTACCATGAAACCTAAGAATT
Organism: Mesembryanthemum crystallinum; assembly: GCA_030267885.1. Taxonomy (NCBI): domain Eukaryota; kingdom Viridiplantae; phylum Streptophyta; class Magnoliopsida; order Caryophyllales; family Aizoaceae; genus Mesembryanthemum; species Mesembryanthemum crystallinum. The sequence continues at coordinate 12,771 of BSSO01005338.1, read as the reverse complement.
TCCAGCCTTTACTCCAAAGGCACACTTTTGGGGTTAAGTGTAGTTTAGTTAAGTTAAGTGTTGTTAAGTTAAGTTAATAATAGTAATAATAATATCAAATTTTGATTAAGTTAAGTTTAGTTAAGTTAAGTTAAATTTCATTTCAGTTAAGTCGCAATAAGTACAGTTCAGTTGCAATAAGTTCATTTCAGTTCATTTCAGTTCAATTCAGTTCAGTTTAGTCGCAATAAATTGAGTTCAGTTCAGTTTCAGTTCAGTCAGTTTCAGTCGAAAAGAACAGGCCCTTAGTGTCAAGTCCACATGCGTTGCCACATCACCCTATAATAAATACTACATTAAAGTTTAACTATTTTAATGACCCGTAATAAGTAATCTTCACTTTTTCATTATTGATGCACGGTTTTTATTTTATAAGTAATTTTTATAATTTGGATTATCTTGATTTGGTAGTATACAATTACTTTATAATTTTTTAATAAAAATTATATCTAGCCTCTTGCAACACAAGGGCGTACAACTAGCCATTGCTTAAATGAAACATATATTAAATGGGAAGATAAGTGGCCGTTGTGCGCTTTTTATAACCCAAAAAATCAATTTCATTTAAAACATAGTAGCACATTATTCGCTGCGCTTCATTGCCTTTCGCATAGTTCTGATCCCAAGAAAAATACAAAAATAACAATTTGGAAAGAAGAGGTCAAAGCGAGTACTATATACATGATTAAATTCATCAACCAACTGGTCCATTCTCCTTCTGTCATTTACATGGAATCAACCTCATTTAGGCTGTAGAATGAGTGCACGTCAAATAAAGAAACAAGCTTGATTGGTTTATGAAACTTAGTAGACTTATGAAATCACAATAAAACTTAGTAGTTATGACACAAATCGATTGACAATTTTAAATGACTATTAGACATTCTAAAAAAAATTAAGTATATATACATAAGGCTAATAGGAAATTATAATGAAGTGTTTCAAGAAATCTTACAATATACACAAAGAATTGTCACATGATTTTCTTTTTAATTTTAGTGATATTCACTATTTGGATTATCTTGATTCGGTAATCTTCATATACTTGATAAATATTTCATATATATAACTAGCCCATTGCAACGCAAGGGCATATAACTAGTATATATATAAAGTTGGGTCCTTTACTTTACGGGTGAAGCTGACACGTAGAACGCCAACTAAGCGCCAACTAAGCGCCACATGAGCATGTGATGATGCCACCTAGGACGCCAAGTAAGTGTCATCATTAATGCATCATTATTCACAACTTTTATTATATTGATTAAATATGAAATTGTGATTTTAATTTATACCTAATCTATTTTCTCAATCAAAGGAAAAATACTTTTTATTAAACAACTCCAAAAATTACAATTTTTACATCATTGCATTGTATTTTAAAAATACTTCAAAATGAGATACATTTGTCTTATGTTTGACTCAATAAAATTGGATAGAACCTAAGTGGATACATGGGTTACTTAAACACACATTTGGAGTAGAGAATGATGCGTTTGTGTCTACTCATTTTCCACATCGATACTTAACAATTAAATATGACATTAGTTTAAAATTTAAAATTCATTTATGTAATGCTACTCAAGTGTTTTAGGTGCTAGATTATCATTATTAAATTATTATGTCATTAATTTAAAACCTAGGATACATTTATATAATAATACCACGAGAATCTAAGGGTTATATATTTGAAATATTGATTTTCTAAATTATTTTGCACTTTTGAAAATTTATAACATTTTTTTTTTTTGCGTCATTATTTTTTTTCTTTCATTTCATTCATTTAAATTATTATAGAGACATAATCCATTTTTCTTATTTGTTTTTATTTTAAACCAAATAAAATTGATAGTTTCAAACATTTGAATACAATTATAATGCGATATACAATGAGCCTATGCAAAGCATAGGAAATTAAACTAGTAAAAGAAAAGAGTGAAATAATTATGGAAGCTAGTTATTACACAATTCCAATAAGCTAGGTTTTTTTTTTTTTTTTTTTTNTAATTTAAGAACATTAGCTAATGCAGACACATTATATAATTTTCTCGCACTTATTAGTAATAGACTATTCATCAAATTGGAAAAAAGTTTGATTATGCTGAATTGGTTATCAATCCTTTTCACTAACTAGTGCTCTGGTAGGCCCTTTAATGCAATAAATCAAGCTAAGAATGATCTAACCTCTCCTAAATTAATGATGAAGCGAATACTTGTAATTGTCCGCATCAAAAGAGTGATTTTCAACACTATTGATATGACTATGAGACTGGGAAAGTGGTAGATGAATATACTAAGTATATTAATCATACATCATATATGTCAAGTGCCATATCTGTACAATATATAGGAGGTACTATATATAGGAGGATCAAGTAAAACTACGCTCTTTGACTAGGAGATAAAGTGAATAAACAACAGCTGCCAAGTGTACGCAGCCTTACCCTCGATTGCTTTAAATGCATAAGGGGGTTGGGAGGACGGCAAGAGAGATAGGGAGAGAGAACTGAGCTTGTAGATACAACATGAGAACAAGGCGCCTTGGCAGAGCCTACAAATCGAAACTATGACTATTGAAGTGGAAGACTGGATGGTTGTGCCTCCTCTTTAAGCTGTGGGATCTAATTTCTCCAGCAACACTCGACTGAAGAGGCGGAGGGCCACAGACTAAGACACCGACATCAGCAGCTCCCCAACGGTCTGACATCGATTCAAAAATTTCTGCAATGAAAATAGAGACTTATCAGCATCAAATTATGCGACTCTCCTTACAGTCATTTTTGGCCTCAGTAAATCGTTCTCAAATGTGCTATGCTATTCCAAGGAAAACTTCACTATGTTGCTCATAATCAAGCAGAAACTGCAATAATCTAGACCTGAAATTCGCGTCAATTATATATTTCTGAGTGTTACTGAATTAAAAATAAATAAAAATCGAAGTAGGGAACGAGAAATACCTTTGAAATCTGGCCTAGAGCCATACTTGAGACTACTTGAACTGAGAAGATACTCTTCACCTGACATCTGGTGCTCAACTGTCACGTCCTGAAGCACTGTGTTGCTCTTCTTGCTGCTGTGATCATATTCACTTACCTCGGAAGCAAACATTCTTCGCTCCCACAGGTGCCATAAGGCCACGACAAAACCCCCAACAAAGACAACACTGGCGACCATACACAGTACTAAGAGAAGCCCTTTGTACCACCAGGTAGATATATGGTAAGGGTTTATGTAGAACACCTCCAATAGTCCCAAGAAGACAATGAAGCCGATTGAAGATGCAACAACGTAAATTCCAGACCACACATTATCTCCGGTACCGACCAAAACTGACATTGCAGATCGTTTTGTGGTGGGATAGATGCATGAATTCATAGCATTTAGCAACTTGCCCTCTTCCTGATTAAATTAAGAAGACAAACATTACAGTCTAGACATCTCAGAAATGCATGCTGTTTAAGCAAAGAGGGGAGGATAACTTACCAATTTAGGTTCTGATTCTCGAGTGACATATATTTGAATTTCGAGATTTAAGGCATCAACAAGAATTGGATCTATGGACTCCACGTTAAGCATTGATAGAATTGGAAGCTCGTCGGTCTTTTTGATGGCCCAAACAATTAAGATATCTCGGGGCATGCAAGGTTTTCCCTCCTTAAGCCGGTGAAAGATATCGCTAAGGACAGCCAAGAAGGGAGTAATTCCAATGCCACCGGCAACTAAAACAAGGTGCTTGTACCTAAGAAAAATACAGTTTAGGAAAGATTGTTTCTAAGTGGGTATTACAGAAATAAACAGCATAGTGGAACCGCAGATTACATATCAATTGAAACATATAACATAGTACTAACTAAAATCAGCAATGAGATCACTCCGGAACCAGGCAAGAACATTGTTGATGCGAAAATATGATATTGAAACAGACATGGGTGCACAAACTAGTACAACTCTATTTATTTCAACCGAATGGTGCTGAATTGAATAGAACTGAATTGAACTTAACTAAATGGGAACTAAAAGAATAGTAACTTGTGAGAGAAAAGATAAATTGCAGAACTGAAAACTGAATGCAGTATGGAAATGCTGAAATGAACATGCCCTAAGATTCTTATATGTTAGAGATGAGGACATACGTCAAGTGATATGGTGATTCGTGCCCGTAAGGCCCCTCTACAGAAGCAGTTATCAGAGATTTAAGTTGAGACTGTTGCAGCTTCTGAGGTTTCTCATGATTGTTTGAGATTTTCTCTTTAAGTTTGTCTGTCCACCCTCCAAGAACTTTAATAAGGACAGAGAGATGATATTTACCATCTAGAGGACTGGATGAAACACTAAAAGGATGCCACTGCAGCAATGATAACTCCCGAACTTGAAGAAAGATAAAGCTGAGAGCATTATACCTAAGATCTGTACTTGAAGTGGTCAGAATGACATATATGATGTATGACCAGTATTACAATAATGAACAAAATGAATTGCCTCAGAATGAGTTTGCTTACTGGCGGGTTTTGAAATAACTAATTCCACAGTTCCACACGGAAGTGATGTCGCTGAAATTATGTCAACTGTTTTTCGAGATTGGATAAATCTCAAAAATCGATCAAGCATGAAGAGGAATATTCCTCCAGCAGCAAAGCTGAAAACGAAGTCACCAGCATGCAAGGCCAGGAAGACAACAAAGACTACATAGAGTTGATGGGTGTAGAAAAAAAGCTCGAAATTCCATTTCCTTACTGGATGGAGGGATGTCACCCACATTAACAACCCAGATGCAAGGCTTATCACGCCAGCAAGATTGGCAACACCAATATCGTTCCATTCCAACATCTGCAAGAAAGAGTAATGCAGCCTTTACTTGGATGTAATAGCCACTACAATGTAATGAGCATTATATGGTTATATTCATGGTCATGGTTACTAACTACAACTCTAGCAACACTTGTAGTTATAATTTAGATTGTAAACATTATTACTTCTAGTCACATAATGATTATTAAATTGGAGCTTGACCAATTGTGATTACAATGGCTCATGTGATCGATTACAAACTTCTCATATCACTCATTTCCCTCTTTTCTTTTCCACCTATACTTTACTTAACAAACTGGTGCATTACACTGTTAATCAAAATCACTTCCAAGTAAACAAGCCTTAAATCGTAAAATAATTTAATATTGTTAAGTTTTCATCTTAACATATAGTATTTTTTTTAGACAAAGAAAAAGTATATTAATATCAGAAAATAGTATGGCAGTAGAGGACAAGATGTCCTCCACCACTCAACAGTTTCAAGTTTGTCTAATTTCATTGGAAACGTAAGAAATAGTATATCCAAAAAATAAAACCCAGCTGCTTTAGCCCACAAAGATGCTAAGTATCTTATCCTATCCCACAAAATATCTGAAGAAGCAAAGGTCCCGGTGAAAACCTTCGCATTTCGCTCAAGCCATAAGCACCAAAGCAACGCCAAGAAAGCATTTTGCCAGAGTACACCAAAGCACCGCCAACAAAGCATTTTGCCAGAGTTTTCATCTTAACATATTTTAGTAATGAGATGGAATTTCTTTTTATCCTCAGTAAATTATCTAGGAAAAACAGAAGAGAAGACCTAAGATAAAGCAACAATCAGATATCTCATATCTGTGACAGCATGAATGCACAAAGGTAAAGAGAATTAAAAAAAGATACAGAAGTTTCCTTGGCTTCTGCAATGGTGAGAGCATAGATCTTCTACACTACTCTATCACTCGGAAAATTTTAGACAAAGAAAAAGAGAAGGAAAAGAAAAAAAAAGAAGAAAGAAAGGAAATATTTGTGACTTAAAGTGCAAAATGGGTATGTCAACAAGCTAGTTGGATTATCACGCTGGAATATTGAAGTCCCTTCCTTAAGGTCGAGCGGTGAAAGGCTTAACATGATAAGGCAACATCTTCTCCGGAGAGGAAGTAAATACTAAAATGCTTATTGATGTAAAGATCAGATCAGCAAGGAGATTGATTGGTAAGCCAGGAAGCAGGAGCTAAGGCTAAATTTAAGTGCAAAGGAAGAGTAGATATGGAATTGCTTTTAAAATGTCAATAAATTTAGCCATTATGCTGCTCGTTATTTTGATATTGATCATGTTGGTTGTCATTGCTTACTAGTTTCTGATTTCTATTTTTACATGTTTCATTTTGTGGCAAAATTATGAGTAATAATATGTGCATATTTCATAAGAAAATGCAAAGAACTTAAAATGAATGAATTTATAGTTAAATGCATGCAAGGAAATTTTGAAGCAGGAAACTCACTTTTTTCACAAGTTGACCCTCCATTGCCCAAGCAATCACATAAAACAGTCCATGGAGAGTAAACAGAATCATAGTGAGATGTCCAAGCCAAACATGATATCTAGTAGCATGCTCAAAAGGGATATCTATAAGGCGGAGAAGCACAGATCCCCTCGAAATTGGGAGAAACAGAAATATCAAGCAAAGTAAGCCAATTAGGCCAAGTTTTGCGCCCATCTGTTCCACCATCAAACAGCTGAAATTTCAAAAAAGATAGAAGATCAGCAATTAATATACGTTTTCAGAAAAGGGAAACTAGAGTCAATTGATAAATTTTCAAGTTATAACTGATGAGAGCAAATTTATACTGGCTGATGAATGTAGTCAAGTTCAATAGTATTAGTTGGAACTTCTGTTTCAGTGTACATAATACAGTCGCAACAACATGAAATTCAAGCTGAAAATTATGACAAAAGCTCCCGTGAAATTTCATGAAACTTAAGGGGCTAGTGAGAGTATAAACATGACAAAAACTGTGTATTCAGTTGGCAGTTTGATAGAAGGTATTCAATTTTCAATCAAATTCTGGTTCTTTCAGGTATATTTTTTTAAGAAAGCATGAAAGCAATTAAAGCGAACTTATATTTACAGCATAACCACAGTAGAGTATAGAACTTCAAGTGTCCTATTCCTCTGTAATCAGAGAAGATTATTCCAGAATGAAAACACATTACACATTGTTATGGAAAAGGGCAAGAAAGGTAAACGAACCTACTACCGCTAAATAAGATTGGAAGTTACAAAGACCCAAAAACTGCAAATTCACTCAATTCAGCAAACTGATAGCAATTTCTACAAAGCAATGTACCTTTTATCAAAGTTTGGCAATTGCATTTTTGATACCGAAGTCCAGGTCTGCACAGCATAAGCAGCAGAAGCCCAGATAACGAATACAATAACAAGAAGTATAACAATAAACTCTGCAACAGAAACTACTCCAAATGGTCCATCCACCAGAATAGGGAATGTCCAGAGGCGGAGAGCTGGACGTTTTCCAGGTTTCTTCCTACAAGTGAACATCAAAATTATGAAATAGGACACTGAAATGAAAAATAGGTACAAAAAGAGCAGAATCACTATCCACAAATTATGATGTATGAAGAAGATTTCAAGTGGTATAGGACATAAAAACTTGAAAATTCTAAGGGATATGTAAATAAGAATTACTTACTGTTGAACCTCGTCTTCCCCACAGATGATGAAATACAACACAGCAAGAAACGCAATTAAGAAAATTGGTGCTGTGAAAGTAAGAAGTATGCTGCCTGCAGATTCCCACAAATAAAAACTTATGTCAGTCACTAAACCATCAAATGATCATTGTGAGACAAATGAAGAAAGAACGCCGAAGTTATCACCGAACCTGTGATCCCAAAAGGAGTCTTTTCGGTAGCAAGAAACCATTTTGTAACTAATCTGTTAAAAAATTCTGAAGGATATAAAAACATCAGGGCAATCCAGGGGATGAAAACCAACCACATTAACAGTTTGAGAACACATTTGGCTGCTGACTTGAAGAAGGGTGACTTCTTCTCATAGTCAGTAGCAATGTCACCACTTGACAGTAGAGGCAAATCAGCAGAGTATTCACCCATACTGAACAGGCAGATGATTGTTCAAGTTCACAACCAACACTCTATGAAACTTTTGTTACTTTGTTTCTCACCTACACCTGAAAAGTTAGATAAGAACCCAAACAATTTAAAGACCACATAAGTATCTGCCACATTAATTCAAATGAAAAAAACATAAAATTGGTGGAGCCTACTGTTAGTTCAACCATGAATATATTTAGGAATTGTCCCTCCATTTTTATCAGCCATGTAAAATATTAAAAATCATGCCAACAAAAATTTCAACCAGTCATGCACCATTCACATAAAAGGATCATATGTCTAGTACCTAGACTTAAAGTACTAAATTACAAATACCACCCCCAGACTCATAAAAAATTATCTGCACTACTCCCAGACTATTGAAAAATTTTCTGTACTTCCTCAGTAGCAAATAGCAAAACCAAAATTCTCCCTAACCCTCAAATAATGAATATGACACTACACAATAGAAACCTCATATGGGGGAAGTGTGGGAAGGTCAAGATGTAACATGACTTCAAACATTTTAGAAAAAGGGTAATCAAAATTTTACTGCCACAAACTACAAAACCCACCAAAAAACTAAAACTAAAAATAAAAATACAATTTTTTGCACAATTGGCAGATGGGTATTGGCCTATTGGGGGTTTTAGAAGGGCAAATGGTGATCACAATTAAAAAGATTGAAGATTGGGGTGTGGGTGGTCAATGAAGAGCCAGATGATTCAATACATTTTAGTACATGAATAATTAGGCAAACCCACAATTTCACTTTCCATGATCATCAATAATATGGTGACATATGTGTAGATGAATACAAAAGCTTAGAAAATGACAGTGAAAGAACTGTTATTAGTGCCTTATCATAAATAAAAAGAAAATTAAGGATAATTTGAGGAGGAAAATCTCTGAAAAAAGAAGAAGATAGATAATTGGGGAAGATGAAAGAAAAAGGGACCTACCCAGAAAGAAAATTAGGAGAGTGTGAGGCGAGCATCATGTGTGTTGTAGCTGTGTTGTACACGACTACAGAGAATGAGAAATTTTTGTTATTGCCATTGGCCATTGCTATTGCCCACAAGAAAATGGTTGAGTTTTCTGCCACAAAAATACATCACTTAACACAGAGGAAATGACCTAACCACCCTTTAGTTTTCTGCTTTAATACATCACTATCCACTACATTCGTTTTCTATAATTAGCTACTTAACTTTTTACATGTACTCCATCTATTCCATTAAATTTTTATATTCGACTTTTTGAGTCAAAGTACTCATTTAACCATGAATTTGTGCAAAAGTAAAAATATATGAGTATAAGACTAGAACATAATTCCTAGATTCATTTTACATAGACTTTCAAAATATTAACCTTTTATAATTTTTGTATTGATATGATTACAATCATTTATGATCAAAGTGGTGTCTTAGAAATCATGAAAAATGAAATACTGTATAATGATTATAATGAACAACGGAGTATATTAAAACAAAATTAAAATAGTAAAATAAACTTATGTGTCCAAAAATTATATTGCTATTGTTTCAATAATCATTTCTTTATTTTTTAAGTCCTATGCCTGGTAAATTTAACCAAGCAGCTGTAATACCCCAAGGATTTGATGGTTGAGGATTTAGCTTAAATGGATTGATGGGTACTACTCATATCACTAAGGTGCATCTTCTTTTTAGGGAGCTCATTCCTTAGAAACTCCACAGTTAAGCGTGCTTGGCTTGGAGTAGTATTTGGGATGGGTGACCTTCTGGGAAGTCTCTCAGGAGCATGCGAGTGAGGACAAAGAATGCTAGAAAGACTTGTGCCGGTCTGTGGGGTCGGCTTGGAGTAGTATTTGGGATGGGTGACCTCCTGGGAAGTCTCTCAGGAGCATGCGAGTGAGGACAAAGAATGCTAGAAAGACTTGTGCCGGTCTGTGGGGTCAGTCCTGAATCAGGAGAGCGGATCTTGGTAGCACCGGCTCCTTGTATGGGAGGCTGGGGTGTTACAGCAGCCCTCTAAATTTTTTGAAAAAGACCTCAAAAAATCCAAAACCACTCTGAATTTCAAAGTAAATTAATAATCACAAAAGTTTCCTAAAAAAAGATCCCAAAACATAGTCGAATAGTTTGCTTTACCAGTGTAGAACCTTCATTGTTGTACAACGTATGGAGAAAATTTTAACACTTTTTGATTTTTTATTTTGGAAAAATTGGAGAATATTTACGGGTCTTTTTTTTTTCCAATGTCAAATATTCAAGGTTCCTTGTAAATTTTGTAATGAGGTTTTTATTCAAATTGGTTTGAGAGTTGTTGATTTATTAAACGGAAATTTTCTGGGGTACCCCTATACTTTGATGAAATACCTGCGGTACCCAAAGTTTTGTAAATGTGCCTGGGGTACCCCTAAACTTTCAACAAAGTGATCAGCGTACCCACTAAGTCGCAAATGACTATAATGCCCTTGCAACACATTTTTTGTGTAATAACTATGTTTGACTTTTAACTTCTCTCTCTATTTTATAATATTAATTAATAAAAAAATCAAAAAAATAGAAACATTAAAAAATCACAAAAATTAAATTAAATTTTAAAATTAAAAATAATTTTTTTTAAAAATAAAAAAATAAAATTTTAATTTTTGAATAAAGAAAAAAAATAATATTAAAAAAATTAAATTTTGTGTTTTAATTAGAATATATACAATAAGTTTAAAAGTAGAGAATTGTAAGAAAATGTGAATTTTTAAAATTTATAAATTTTTTGATTTTTTACTTATTTTTTTAAAATAATTTTTCTAAAATTTATTTATTTATTTGTTTATTTTTATTTATTTTTATTTTTTATTTTTGAAAAAAAATAATAGAGTTGGGGTATGCTAATCATACTTTTTTAATTTATTTCCATACTTTTTTTATATATATTTTTGTATATTAATAAATGAGAGAAATATAAAAGTCAAATATAGTCATTACACAAAAAAATGCATTGCAAGGGTATTATAGTCATTTATGACTTAGTGGGTATGCTAACCATTTTGTTGAAAGTTCAGGGGTACCCCAGGCACATTTTCAAAACCATGGGTACCGCAGGCATTTCATCAAAGTACAGTAGTACTCCAGGAAATTTCCGTTTATTAAAACTTTAAGAGAGCGTAATGGTCAATTTTCAAAGCAAAGAGAATACTCTACATTGTCATGTCATCATTTTGATGAAAATCCCAACAACATTACTCAAAATACCCCAAAGTTATACACTTGTAAAAGGTAAGGTTACTGAATATGATGCTTTTGAATACTCCATATGGTTACCCAAAGTGACATTAAGCCAAATTTTGGATACTCAAAATGATTTTTTTTTTCCCAAAATAAAAAATACAAAAAAGTCCTAACGTTTTATTTTTCTTACCTTTCAAAAAAGAAAATTTAAAAATGATGACTATATTGGAATATGATAACTATTTTTATGAAAGTTTATAAGTACTTAAAGGTAGAATTATTATTATTATTATTATTATTATTATTATTATTATTATTATTATTATTATTATTATTATTATTATTATTATTATTATTTCATTTTTTATTATGTTAAATTTTTAAAAATTAATAGTATTATAATATGTGCTTTGGAAAATTACACTGATTCGAGTGATACAAACTAGACGAACATTGACAATTTGACCCGTAAGGAGTGTAAAGATTGGGTTAGAGGTGTGAAGAATTGCAACAATGCCATGTTTTGAGTTAGCATATACACCTCAATATGCATTAAATTAAGTTTACAAGTGAGAGGTACGAAATATATTGTCACACTGGCAATAAAGTGGGCGATGAATTATTTAGGTATTTAAAAGGGACAATGTAGAATGTCCTTTTACATGAGGATGCACGACAGATAGATGTGGTAGGTTATGATGCTAAATGATCAAAAACATTGGAGCTAAAATTACAACTTATAAGCTTGACAATTTCAACAAGTGACATATGTCGACAACAAAACTCTCATGAAGGAAGAGAATATAAAAGCAACATCAACCACATATATCATAGAAAGGCAAAAATAAGGAAGGAGTGGCAATGGGGCATGACACTGTTGTAGTTCTTCGTAATTGCAAAATGTGAACTATTGGTATCGTGAGAGGAAATGACTCTCGACCTCTCGTGACTTGATCTATGTGACACTTGCGTACCAATTACTTTGGAGTTGTTGAGTATTCACATGTCTTGCTTGATGGATGCGACTTACATGATGAACAAGTTTTAGCTGCAATTACCAAGGTGATCAAGGTGAAATCTGTAGGTAAAAACTTTCATGTCAAATTCGCCTTCTTTAATTTGAGCAAACATATAGCTATATATGTGCACTATGCGCATCAAGCAGATATTTACAAGAGTGATCCTATAGGATTGCCACTATTAAAGAGTAGGTGCTTCTTAATGCCATTGGATAAGGGTTTATAAGTAATAAATATACATTTTAGAGGGAATTAATGATATACGTGGGAAGGACTCAAGAAGGGGGTTAATTGAGTACTTGGAATTCTTGGAACTTTTTCGAACTTAGAACACACTAAAAGCAACGTACAGAAAGTAAATGATGAACACAAGATTTAGCGTGGAAAACCTCCCGTAGGGATTTTGCCAATACTATTTATTTTATTAAGCAGTACGCTGATTACAAGAATCACTCTTAGATCTCACTCAAAACCTAACACCCATACAAGTTAACCCCAACTTGTATCACCCCTTCAAGTAACTCTACTTGAAGCTAAAGAATAATTTGTGTTTCCCGAAAAGAAGAATTACAAAGTA